>JAJQKJ010000319.1:0-64760 GCA_029574335.1 Rana kukunoris
ACAGCTCCCCTGCGGTTGCAGGGGCACAGGTGACCCCACTCCCCCGAAAGGCCCCAAAGGGCATTACACTGCCCCTCGGGAAAAGGGACCCCCGCGCCCCATCCCACCGCGCATCCGAAAGCCATCCCCGTTTGGGGAGACCCATGAAATTGTTCACCAGAAGGTGCATATTCGTCCTTGTAGGCTGTTACCTGGGGGAGCTAGACTCCGCCCGTAAAAATTTTAACAGTAACCGGAGAATCAGATAACAGTATGATAACCGGGGGAAGTAGAAGTAAAAGAAAAGGTATAGATGCATAGGAAAGGAATGGGAAGACAGGAGGAGGGAGAGAAGAGGAGAAGGGTGCCTGCTCTGTCAGGGAATTGGACGAGCGTTCGGCCCCGCCAGGCAGAACTCCCGGTATGAGGGATATGTTTCAGTAGGCGGCCCAGAGTTCCCAGATGGCCAGAAATCTCTCAGATTTGTCATTAATTCTAGCAACGATCTGCTCCTGTGCCATAATCCAGGAGACTTTTCTCCTGAGCCCCTGTAAGGATACCCTAGGTTTCTTCCAGGCTTTAGCGATAGACATTTTGGCTCCCAATAGTATGAAAAATGCTAAGGTCTGGTAATGTTTAGATAATCCAGGAATGCTTTGGTTCAAAAGAGCTATGCCTGGGTGGGGGTCACCATCGCCGCTGTTACGGAGCGAATGATCTGGAATACCTTACGCCAGAACGACCTGATGCAGGGGCAGGTCCACCAAATGTGGAGCATAGACCCCTCCAGCTCACAGCCCCTGCAACAGACCGGTGACGATCCTGGGAACATCCTAGCCAGCCTGGAAGGAACATAATACCACCTGAGTAAGACTTTTAAGCCAGCCTCTATGAGAGAGACGTTGAGAATACCTTTATACGCTCTAATAGTCGCTCTGTGCCAGACCGCAACGTCCCACGAGCCGTCCAGTTCCTCCTCCCAGGCCCGAGCATAGGATGGCTTTACCTCTTTAGAAACAAGCGCTGTGTAGATCAAGGAGATGCCACCCCTCTGATCCACTGCGGTAGTGCACCAGTGCTTATATGGTGAGATTGTGGGGGGTACCTATTTATTGGTCCAGATTGAGTGCATAAAATGGGAGATTTGTGAGAACCTGAACAGTTCCGAGTCCGGCATGTCCAGTTTCTGTCTGCAAAAGGATAGGGAAACAGGGCCCGACGGGGAGAGGAAGTGGCCAATCCGGTAGAGGCCTTTGTCCGTCCACCAGCGAAAGGCCTCAATATTCATTCCCGGGGGGAAATCCGCATTATGGAATATGTGTTCCAGGGGTTTTAAGGGGGATGTCAGGGAGTGCGCACCAAATAGTTTGGAGCTTAAGGAAACCGAATGCGATAGGGTGGGAGACAGAATTGCAGGTCTGACCCTTGGGTCGCACCAAAGGAGGAAGTCAATGGTGTTCTTGGGGGTGGCCTGTCTCTCCATTGAGAGCCAGTCAGGTTTAGGTCCTTGGCAGAAAGCCGTCGAGATTTGTGCAAGTTGGGCTGCCTGGTAATAACCCCAGAGGTTCGGGAGTCCCAACCCACCCTGTGACCCTTTGCCACTATAATGTCTACATGCATTTGCTCCAACACTGGCTGTCCATCATGGTTTTGGGGAGCCTACTAACAGCAATAATAGCTGGCCAAGATGTGTCTTCATAACTATTTGAAGTCCCCACCAGGGATGCACAGGAGCACATTTTGGAGACTATTGTCAACCTATAATAAGCAGTAACTGAACAAGGACCTTCATGGTAGTAGCACCAAGTATTATTTTTAATGAAATAGATTTAAAAATATTTAAAATTAAAACAACTTCTGAGATTCCACTACATGTTGAATTCTTTATGAAATATGCTGTACATTGTAAATGTGCAAAGCAGGTAAAAGAATGGAAATGTCTTTAGCTGCATTTCTTGAAAATGCATCATAAGAACTCTCCATCCTAAAAGACCACTATTGTTTGGTCTCTCAATAAAGGTTTCATATTTCAGATGTGGTGCCCCTATTATAAAACCCCCTTTTCTCTTGTTAAATATATGGTTTCCATCAACTTTACCATTGTTCTAGGTCACGCAGGGGTTAACAACTGCCAGTGCCTAAGAGGTTAAGTCTGCTAATAATACTAGAACAAGTATGTACATTTGTGAGGTCTATTCATTAAAAGTTATTTATCACAATTTTCTCCAGGGATGCACAAAATATACATGTCCATACATAAATTCATGCATGCTATTTATCACAGTGTCTGAAATGTTCTGCTTTGTGGTGAATAAGTGAGGAAAGATCATTAGGGATTTTCAAAGGAATAATCTTACATTCCAAACACTCTGATGCAATATATAATCAGTAAGAAACTGATACGTGCAGAGGTTTAGAAAATACTCTTCAGAAAAGCATAAGCCTGTCTACAGGAGTGACCTTAGTATTCTTTATGTATTTATTTCAGTGTTATGCAATGACATCTGGATTTGTGTTCAATATTTATTTGGAAAAAGAAGAAATGGCTGCACATCCAAAGGTTCCAGGGACACCAGATATTTAGTCACGTAGACTTGCTTCACACAACTAACCTGTGATTAATCATTACTAATCACTAATGATTAAGCACAGGTTGGATGTGTGAAACCCGTATACGGAAGCGGACCTACTTGGTTTCAATTGGGTCATTGTACACACCTTGAGCGGCGGATTTTTTCTTCCTTGATTCAATATTTATTGTGAACAGTAATGACTTCTCCCTTGGGAATCTTATTTTTGCTATTAATGTAATGATATAAAAAGTTCATCCTCACCTTTTTTCAGGACTGGAAGCTATATTTCCGGATTTTATCCATTACTGTCTTTAGAAAAAACTTGCACTTTTCCTCCAGCGGGGCCTATTGAGAATAGGCTGAGCAAGTTTACAGTCCTACAGCCCTGAGGAGGACTGGTGTGCTGTTTGTCCCAGCTTAGGCCATAACTCCTGAACTATGTCATAGCTTGTTATATGTACTGGCAATGCCATCACACAGCCATTGAGGTCTGTACACTTCCAGTTCAAGATATTTATTTGGTAAATGTTGATACAGTTCATATAAGGAAGCCTGGCAACATAAGTTCTCATGAAGGGGGATTTTTGGGCACCAAATTGTGATGGATACCGTTCTTCTACAGGTTGCGACACCATTGTCAAGAATAAATGGTTTATGGACTTCCTAGCTGATCTTTTGGTTTTGGATTAGAGCCTTTGTTAGGGCAGAAGGTGATGGTAAATCTATTCATTACAGGCAGAGAGATAGTCAAATAAAGCTATTTACATTCTCAACTTTTCCCGTGAAAGTTATTCTTGGCCCTCCCCCTCTTACCTCGCACACCTACCTATTGCTTCTTTAATGTTGGAACAAGGACCACAAGGAACGATCAGTAGACATGTGCATTAGTTTTCATCCAAATTCGTTTTCATTCGAATTTCAGGGATTTTCATGTTCATTTTAACAAACAATAGAGAACACGCAGAAATTGAAATCTGAAATTTGAAACATCCAAAACCAAAAAAGCTTTATTATCGTTCCAACAACAGTTCGACATAGATGGATAGAAGATTCTACATGACAGTGACAATAGAGATCTGTGTCTATCGAACCTGCAGTTGAATCTGCCCAGCCTAACTCTATTAATCCAAGATTATTTAACATAGAGAGAAAAGACTCAACATTATAGAGACATGAAGATTCGACAAAACAGCTAAAAACATACAATCGGCGCAAACGGACATTTACAGGCAAATACTCCACCCATAGGCTAGAGAAGAATTCTAATGTTGTTTGACTAGTAATAAAAATTGTAATTATTACTAGTCAGACAACATTAGAATTCTACTATAGCTTGTGGGCGGAGCATTCGACCAGAAATGTACGATGGTGGTGTCGTACAGTTTAGCTGCTTTGTCAAATCCTCTTAGAACATCCGACAGACACCATCAGCCTTTAATTGACAGACTCGACCTTGATTAAATAGGGTTTTCCAATGAATGCATTTTTAACAAAACAAAATAAATGAAAACAAATTTTAGGAGTAACTAAATAAATGTATTTTTAGGACGAAACCGAAATTACGAAACAAAATATTTCAGTGTGCATATGTCTAAAGATCAGTTGATGGAAACAGATGAGTCTGAGCTCAGATTTAAGGCCGCATACACACGGAGGGACATGTCCGCTGAAACTGTCCGACGGACTGTTTCCAGCAGACACGTCTCCTCCGGATTTTCATCTGACGGCGTGTACACACCATCGGATCAAAATCCCCGCCGGCAGACAGCGCGGTGACGTGGCGGTGACGTTGATGCCGCCACGTCACCGCACCAGGAAGTAAAAAACTTCCACGCATGCGTCAAATCCATTCGATGCATGTGCGGGCAGATATGTCCGCTGGTTAGTGTACTAACCAGCGGACATATCAGACGGACATGTCTCCGACGGACACATTTTAAAGCATGCTTTAAAATTTGTCCGCCAGTCAGACATGTCCGCTAGCCCATACACACGATCGGATTTGTCCGCTGAAACGGTCCATCAGACCAGTTTCAGCGGACACATTTGATCGTGTGTACGCGGCCTTTAAATTGAACATTTGCTGCCAATACCTCTAAATATTCTAATAATTTTGGCATGCAGTTTTTAGGTGCTCAGTACCCAATATTGTGAAATATGTACTTTATTGTTAGGGTGTTCTTTTGTTCACCTATAATAAACAAGTACATGTTTTCCCAAGGACTTCTTTTGCCATTCTACCCAGAGATAACCCATTTTCTGTGCTGAACTATTTTAATAAACAATAAAATCTCTCTACTTAGATTAATATTAATACATTATAAATGCTACTCCGAAGTTTGCTTAGTTACTTCAACAAGTTTCTAATTACAAGCTAATGTAAAATTACTTCAATCTTTAAATCATCTTCCTTATTCATGAAAAGGCTGTAAAGTGCCCGTTTCAGACGTTAATAGTTTATTTGATGTCTTGAAACCCATAGGATGCATTTGCATATTAAAGAAATAAAATGTTTAATTAATATATTAGCATGAATATTGTGCTTTTCCTTTCATCTATGGTACTAAAAATGTGCAGGTGATACTGGAGATGTTAATCCTCTTTGCTTGCTCAATAGCACTTCAAAGGGAATTAGGAGAAACTAGGGTAAAACATTGAACAAAAAGAATACACAGCCCTGACAGAGGCAAACTCTGATATTACAGCAACAATATGACCTTAAAGTAAAATAAAATTACTTATCATTAAAGTCTCTTCCGTTTTTTCCAAGCAGTATAACCCCATGCTCTACAGCAGTATACAATTTCTCACAAACGTGAGTACACCCCTTACATTTTTGTAAATATTTTATATCTTTTCATGTGACAACACTGAGAAAATTACACTTTGCTACAATTTAAAGTAGTGAGTGTACAGCTTGTATAACAGTGTACATTTGCGGTCCCCTCAAAATAACTCAACACACAGCCATTATTGTCTAAACCGCTGGCAACAAAAGTGAGTCCATAAAGATGGCCCAGGCTATAAGAAGATTGCCAAGACCCTGAAACTGAGCTGCAGCATGACCATACAGCGGTTTAACAAGACAGGTTCCACTCAGAATAGGCCTCACCATGATCAACCAAAGAAGTTGAGTGCATGTACTCAGCGTCATATCCAGAGTTTGTCTTTGGGAAATAGACGTATGGGGTGCTGCCAGCATTACTGCAGAGGTTGAAGGGGTGGGGGGTGTCAGCATGTCAGTGCTCAGACCATACGTCACACACTGCATCAAATTGGTCTGCATTAATTTTGTCCTAGAAGGAAACCTCTTCTAAAGATGATGCACAAGAAAGCCCACAAACAGTTTGCTAAAGACAAGCAGACTAAGGACATGGATTACTGGAACCATGTCCTATGGTCTGATGAGACCAAGATAAACTTATTTGGTTCAGATGATGTCAAGCGTATGTGGCGGCAACCAGGTGAGGAGTACGAAGACAAGTGTTTCTTACCTTCAGTCAAGCAGTCACCAGTCAAGCATGGTGGTGGGTGTGTCATGGTCTGGGCTGCATAAGTGCTGCTGGCACTGGGGAGCTACAGTTCATCGAGGGAACCATGAATGCCGACATGTACTGTGACATACTGAAGCAGAGCATGATCCCCTCCCTTCAGAGTCTGGGCCACAGGGCAGTATTCCAATATGATAATGACCCCAAACACACCTCCAAAATGCCTTGCTAAAGAAGGTAAAGGTAATGGACTGGCCAAGCATGTCTCCAGACCTAAACCCTATTGAGCATCTGTGAGGCATTCGCAAATGGAAGGTCTCTAACATCCACCAGCTCTGTGACGTCGTCATGAAGAAGTGGAAGAGGACTCCAGTGGCAAACTTTGAAGCTCTGGTGAACTCCATGCCCAAGAGGGTTAAGGCAGTGCTGGAAAATAATGGTGGCCACACAAATTATTGACACTTTGGGCCCAATTTGGACTTTTTTACTTAGGGGTGTAGTCCCTTTGGTTGCCAGCGTTTTTATATATTAATGGCTGTGTGTTGAGTTATTTTTGAGGGGACAGCAAATGTACACTGTTATACAAGCTGTACACTGGTTACTTTACATTGTAGAAAAGTGTAATGTCAAGTGTTGTCACATGAAAAGATATAATAAAATATTTACAAAAATGTGAGGGTGTACTCAGTTTTGTGAGATAATGTATATTCTGTAGATATAATTATGATTTTCCAGGTTCAACTCAACTATTGAATGGCTATAGTTGTATAGTGATAATAAGTAGTTAACGATATCATGACATAGGTGTTAAGGTAGTGTTCATTTGATAGTTAACCCCCCTGGCGGTATTCCTGAGTCTGACTCGGGGTTACATTTTTGTGCTGCGATCGGTAACCCCGAGTCCGACTCGGGCTCGCCTCGCAGAATCCACAGGCAAGGTTTACTTACCTTGTCCCTGAATCTAGCGATGCATCCCCGCTGTGTGAGCGAGCGGGCGCTCGCTCAATTCACACAGTGCCTCTGTGTGCCGCCGATCTCCGTTCCGGCGCCATATTCAAAAAGGTAAACAAACACATTACATACAGTATACTGTAATCTTATAGATTACAGTACTGTATGTAAAAAATACACACCCCCCCCCCCTTGTCCCTAGTGGTCTGCCCAGTGCACTACATGTTCTTTTATATAATAAAAACTGTTCTTTCTGCCTGCAAACTGTAGATTGTCCATAGCAACCAAAAGTATCCCTTTATGTCAAAAATGGTTTTAGAGCAGCGATAATAAATTATAATCACTTGCAGAATTGAGCGATAGCGATTTTGGGGAAATTCGTCATAAAAAAAAATAATAATAATGACAGCGACAATTCTGCAACTGAGCAAATTTCAGTGATTTTGAGTTGATTACATTATTGAATAATTTTTATTATCATTTTATTATATTATTATATTATATTATAATTTTATTATAATTATATTATTATTTGTTATAATTATTTATAATCATTTATTATATTATAACTTATATATATATATTTTTTAAATGTCTTTCAGCATCTAAAATCTGAAAAAAATCATACCGACAGGGAGGTTAAGGGTAGGGGGAAGTTACTATAGCCAAAGTTTAAAATTTTGAACATAGCTAGGATTTTTTTAAATATTTTTTTCTTGTTTCTGTGCCTGATAGATTCACCTATTTCCTGATTATCATTGTTTTTGAGACAGAAAGGGTTGAGGATTCCAAAATGTTATAGATGTCGGAGTAACAGAAGGTGAGGGAAAGTCTTCCAAAAAAGGATTCCTTATCCAGAGAAATGTCCTCTTAATTTAGAGAGATGAAGAAAAATCTCCCCAATGGGACACAGACAGCAAGAAAAACCCGACAAGGATTTGAACCTTGATCTATTTTTTCTACATCAGCTTTTTAGGGTAAAAGGGTAAAATTAAGTGTATTGGTGCAAGGATAACCACTTAAGGACCAGAAGGATTTGCCCCCTTAACCACTTAAGGACCGCCTCCTGCACATTTACGTCGGCAAAATGGCATGGCTGGGCACATGCACGTACAGGTACGTCCTGTGCTAGTGCCCAGCCGTGGGTCCGAAGCTCCGTGACTGGGACTGCGGGACTCGCGGGCCCGTTCGCCGCTGGAGTCCCGCTAACGGTCCCCGGAGCTGAAGAACGGGGAGAGCCATGTGTAAACACGGCTTCCACGTTCTTCACTGTGGCGTTGTCATCGATCGTGTGATCCCTTTTATAGGTATACACAATCGATGACGTCATACCTACACCTACATCAAACCTACAGCCACACCCCCCTACAGTTGTAAACACACATTAGGTCACACATAACCCCATCAGCGCCCCCTTGTGGTTAACTCCCAAACTGCAATTCTCATTTTCACAATAAACAATGCATTTTAAATGCATTTTTTCCTGTGAAAATGACAATGGTCCCAAAAATGTGTCAAAATTGTCCAAAGTGTCCGACATAATGTCGCAGTCACGAAAAACATCGCTGATCGCCGCCATTAGTAGTAAAACATTTTTTTTATAAAAATGCAATAAAACTATCCCCTATTTTGTAAACGCTATAAATTTTGCTATAAATTTTGCGCAAACCAACCGATAAACGCTTATTGTGATTTTTCTAACAAAAATAGGTAGAAGAATACGTATTGGCCTAAACTGAGGAAAAAAATTTTTTTTTATATATTTTTGGGGGATATTTATAATGGCAAAAAGTAAAAAATATTGATTTTTTTTTTTAAATGTTTGCTATTTTTGTTTATAGCGCAAAAAATAAAAACCACAGAGGTGATAAAATACCACCAAAAAATAATATCTATTTGTGGGGAAAAAAAGACGGCAATTTTGTTTGGGAGCCACGTCGCATGACCGAGCAATTGTCTGTTAAAGCGACGCAGTGCCGAATCGCAAAACCTTTGCAATACAGCACTGTATCACTTTAACTGACAATTGTGTGCTCGCGCGATGCTGTACCCGAACAAAATTGATATTCTTTTTTTCCTACAAATAGAGCTTTCTTTTGGTGGTATTTGATCACCTCTATTTCTATTTGTTGCTATATAAACAAACAAATAGTGAAAAAAATAAAAAATAAATTACTTCTTGCTATAATTCATATCCAATTTTTTTTTTTTTTTTTTATCCATGAGTTTAGGCCAATATATATTCTTCTACATACTTTTAGTTTAAAAAAAATCACCATAGGTGTATATTTATTGGCTTTGTCCAAAAGTTACAAACTATGGTATTGATTTAGAGACTTTAATTTGATTTATTGTTTTTACTGGTTATGGCTGTGATCTCTGATTTTTAGCGAGACTGCGACTTTGCGGCAGACAAATCTGACCCCAAATTACACTTTTTGGCGACCAGTGGCATTTTTACATTGATTAGTGCTATAAAAATGCAGTGATCAATGAAAATATGACACTGGCAGGGAAGGGGTTAGCACTAGGGGGTAATCAAGGGGTTTACTGTGTTCCCTTAGCGTGTTCTAACCTTATGGGGGATGGGCTGCCTGGGACATGACAGAGATCACTGTAGATCTCTGTCATGTCATCTGTCAGAATGGGGATCTCAGCTGCCTGGTACTCCCCTCCTCATTTGCTGAGAAAGCAGTGCGGCACCATTGGAGAGAAAGCTGGCCCAGCTGGGTCATGACTCTGTGTCTGAATTGACACAGGGAAATGTGGCTTGGCTCAGGTGCCCTCATGTCAAGCTGCTTGCTGTGGGGGCACTCAACAGAAGAGAGGGGCCAGAAACACTGAAGAGAAACCTAAGAAGAGGAGGATCTGGGCTGCTCTGTGCAAAACCACTGCACAGAGCAGGTAAGTATAATATGTCTGTTATTTTAACCCTCCGTTTTCAGGTTTTGAATGTCTATAAGTATCACATAAATTTGTTTATTGCATCAAGATTTTTTTACTTTGTCAGGAACCTATATTTAAACAATGTAATAGAAAAATAATCATTTTCACTAAATTATAAAATACTGTGGTTAAAATTAAGACATTTATGGTGTTAGGGTCAATTCTGACCCAGTTATAATATAGGATTTTAGGACACTAATAAGTGCCAAAACTGAAATCATAAACACTCTCTCTGTTTAGTAACACTGACAGCCAATCACCTCTCAACCCTGTGAGCTGTAGTTAGGGAGTGGCCTATCTCTTTGCCTGTTTGTCTGCTTCTCTAAATAAAGTAAAGAAACATAGGGCCAATACATTTCAGAGTTGCTGAATTTATTTTACCTTTTTTTTAAATTTTAAAATGAGAGGTATGCTATCAAAAGGAAGGTCTAAGGCCCCATAACACACGAGCAGACAGATTTGTTCAAATCGGTCGGACAGACCGATTTGAACAAATCTGTCTGCTGGGGATGTATTGGTTTGATCGTTTACACACGATCAAACCAAAATCCCCACCGGCAGACGGCGCGCTGACGTGGCGGTGACGTTGACGCTGGAAGTAAAACACTTCCGTGCATGCGTCGAAACCATTCGACGCGTGTGCGAGAAGACATGTCTGCTGGTTAGCGTACAAACCAGCAGACATGTCAGGCAGACGGGTTCCCAGCCGACAGATTTGAAAGCATGCTTTCAAATCTGTTGGCTGGCCAAATCCGTCGGCTCGCCCGTACACACGATCGAATCTGTCTGCTGGGACGGTCTGGCAGACCGTTTCCAGCAGACAGATTTGATCGTGTTTACGCGGCATAAGGGGTCACACCAAAAATATTAAAACCAATCTTTTCAAGGATAAAGAAGCCTAACAAGGTAACCAAGAGCTAAGAAACAAATTGGATGATAAATAATTGTTCAGAGGGTATTTTATGGCTGATTTAAGACACAGGTCAAAACCGACCCGTTAACATCATGGATAGTAACAGAAAGCTAACATAAGAGGAGGGTTAAACTAAGTAACAACTTAGTAATAACCTAGTAATAACTGTATTAAGTATTAATGTCAGTTTTAAATTCATGATTATATTATGGGTTAAGTTTAAGGTTTTGTTTTGTTTACATACATCCCCAATGGAATTAAATTATATTTAACTTATTTACTTTTAAAGTTAAAGATGATTATTGGAAAGTGTGGTATCTGCCTGAGGCTCTAAGGTGTTCTTCTTACAAGATAAAGCTCAACTTCAGACAACTTATTTTGCTTGTAAAAAGGAAATACCTCTGGCAATTTTAATTGCTATTCATCGCCCATTTGGGGAGATTGTACCTCACTTCCTGTCCCTAAGATAGCAAGAAAAAGAAAGGAGAGGAACAAGTGTCGCTAGGACAGGAAGACAAGAAAGGGGGCACAGACTAATATTAACCTGACAAACCTGGCGAGAAGTTTGGCTTTTAAAACTTTCCATGAATATCAGCTAAAACTATCTTGACTACTGTTCCAAACAGATGTACAGTATTACAAAAATGTCAAGTATATAAGCAACTGTTTATGCTAACCCTGTGTTCACTTTAAATACACAATCATATGCAAGGGGAACAAGTACTTTTGCTAGCACATCTTCATTTTATTTTCTAAGCTCTGTGAACAGTAATTTTGCAAAGTGGACAGTGTCTCATTCTTTAATAAATTAACTTCATTATGTATGTGATATGAAAAAAATCTTATAGAACCAACCAGGAAAACGACTTGAAACAATCTATATACATTTTTATAGTTTGGTTGTTATGAGTTACAGCAGAATTGTCTTACCTAAATCCATGCATTATTTATCCCTGCTGTATGCACAGTAAATGCATCAGTTTTGCCCCTTCCCATACCTTACTCTCTCTTACACAATACTTAATTAAAGTAAATGGCAAATGACTGTTTTTAGAAATTAGAACCTTCCTAATGATCTTTACTAACTTTCAGTTTCAACGCATATTTAATTAAATTCATTTTTCACTAACAACATTATGTAAATGAAGCCTGGTGTTGAATATTTTAACAGATACATAAATCTGTGTTTTTCTGGAACCACATAATAAATGTTATTCTTGATACAATAGCAGAATAAAAATGCATTGCTTAAAACATTAGTCACTTTCTAGTATAGTATTACATTATATTATATGATACTGTTTACAAAAAAAGATTGATATATTTCAATGTCACTTCCAGCTTATATGTAGGCACTTATTTATCAAACTAAATTGACTATACCAATTTTCCAATTTCCTAATCGTGTGTATGTATTAACCACCTGCCACCCACTGGTATGTTATTTAATAGGAGTGAGCTTTCAGTTTGGTCTAAACACAGGTTTGGACCGAACTTTGCCTATTTAGGCATTCTTATGAACACTGGACTCTGCTTGTTCAGTGGGCACTGAACTCTATATACAGTCATTTTTTTATTGCTATATATGACAACTTCCTGTCAATGGATATTAAGGAAGCAACGGGTGCCAGTACAGCCGAATCCTTAGCAATTGTCGACATCACCATCTGTCAATGGTTGTTAAGTAAGCAGATGTGACGGCACACACTGCTTCCTTAGCAATAAGTGACATCACCTGACCCCTTTCATTTGCTGGCCAGGAATCCCCAGCCATGTAAACAAGGGGGCAGGGCTAGTGCTGACATTACAGACCAATTATGGCCATATGGATTTTGGGAGTTCCTACATTTCCACTTAAATTTCTTTGGGGGATCACATGCCACATGCTTGGAGTTCATTTGCCAACCATATGCCCTCTTCAAATATAAGAGTCTGGTATGTCTTTTTAGAGGCTTTTTTGTGGTATTAACATGCATAGCACATCCTCGTGTAGGATAAGAGTCTGGTATTCATTCATATCCTATTGACTTCAGCGATGTTCATATTCAACACCCAAATGTAATCCTTTTCCATTCTTTTCTCAAGACTGTACATATTAACTACCTGCAGTCTTTCCTAATATGTTTTATTCCACAAACCATTCACCATTTTTGATCAAAATTGATGGAAGCCTGACTTCTAGAAGTATAGGCAGTATCCTAGTCATTGTGAAATTCCATCATTTTTTGTTGTCTAGTTAGTTAGTTGTTATCTAACTATAGTGGCAATCTCTAATCTCTTAATATATAAGGAATTATTGTCAATTGCGTTTTTGGGTACTTGGCTTTAGCACAGGGAATAGGTGCAAAAAGGTATGTCAACTGGCATTTTTAGTTTCATGTGGACATATAACACTTTATAAGCCCACAGGAGAAATCTGTAAAATAATGCAACCAGGCTGTATTATCTTACTATTCATAGTGATTTTATGTCTATTTATAATATCAGTTTACATACTTTATATAGGCAGTAACCAAAGGGGTGCTCTTCCAAGTTAAAAGTAAAATAATAGTAATGTAGGATATCCAGATGAGACAACATTGTCATATTTTAAATGAACTGAAGGTTGTTTTTGGCATCATGTCAGTAAAATGGATGGTTTCTTAATTAAACAGTTTTGATTTCAATAATAGGTTCTTCTTTTAGAGAGTCATTACTGAGTCTTGGTACTCACAAACTACTCAGGTTTGTGAGATCTCATTAATTATGACTGAGAGTGTATATATTTGGAATCCTTTCCATAAAATGTAACTCATTTTATCTAAACTACACAGCTGGAAATCTCTAACATCAAATCACAAAGCATTGCTGTTTTATACCCCTGTTGTCTTAAACTGTGTGTAAATCTATACATTCCAAGTCTGAATGGATTTTGTAAAGCTTTCAAAATATACTTAAATATTTATTTACATGTGTAAAATTTTCATAAGCTGGCAAAAGAAACTGATTGCTGTTATCACTTATTTATGAAGCGCCACATTTTCTGCAGCAGTGTACAGCTTGCAGTAAGTGCAATTAAATGCAAACATTAAAATATAGACATAAGATTTCATAATGATTCTCATATAGAACATTTTATTTGTCTTTTGAGCTATATTAAAGGAGACTAAATGGAAGGAATGTGTAAATTAACGTATAATAAATGAAGAAAAATAACTATAGCCATCATTCATATCTATAATTATCTGTCATTGTAAAACATTGTGGAGAGCTTGCAGAGAGGTAGTCCAGATGTCAAAGTGCATTTAAGGGATTCCTGGCCCATTTGTATTCATTGTTGTTGCATTAAACACAAGGCAAAAGAGTTTCCCTCACAAGGGGGTCTGTGTCAGCACAATCCAGTATACAGCATTCAGCCTCCTAATTGTGAGACAATCTGCTTAGACATGAAGGTTCCACCAAACTGCATGCAATCTCTTTTTTCTCTAAAATATACCAATCCACTCATCCCAGAGAAACCTTAAATTATATCCTAGGTGAGGGGTGCAGCCCAGTGCTTAATACCCTGGACAGCATATTGTTAAACAAACTACTGCCTTATCTCATAAAAATGCCATAATTAAGCATCGGGTAAGCCCCATCTATGACACTGCCTTTGACCTAGTGGGGCTGATGTTACATACCCACCCCCTTTGTTTGTGCCCTTGTTTCCAAACACTAGTCACCAAACAGTGGGCTCTAGAGAGAGAACATCTGCAATTTTCTGACGAAACCCCGCCTGATGCTCAACCTCAAAAGAGAAATCTTGGAGAGCCAGGAACCAACTTCATTTCCTGACCTTTATCACTCATTGTAGAAGATCAGTAATTAGTCTAAGGCTATATACCAGAAGTAAGTATTGCAAAGCCTCCAGTGCCCATTTAATAGTCAGGCACTTTTGCTCCACAATGCTATAGTTCTTTTTGACTGATATCAGCTTTGAGGGCAATCAAATATACAGCAAAGAACTCTATGAGGTAGGAAATGCTTTATTTTCTTTTACCTTCTCCATTAGTGGCACCTTCCAGTATCTCCAAGCAAGGTCAAAAGAGGTTATGGATCTTACCAGACATCTCAATGGGTTTGTCAAGGATCTGGGGGTAGACATCAAACTTTGATTACTTATAGCTGCTATATCTGCCTTCTGTCAGCTGGTTCTGTTTCCTGGCATCCTCCTAGTGAAGTATCGGCTACTACCAGTGCAGGCTTCTGGACCAATCGCAGGCACTCATACCCGGCCGTGCTGTCACAGCTACTGTTCAGTAGGCCCCAAGCCAGAGATGTACAATGGCACGTGCAGCAGGTCAGGCTAATACTTCGAAAGCACATTGGGCCAGATTCAGGAAAGAAATAAGCCGGCTTATCTCCAGATAAGCCGGCTTATTTCTGCGTTTGAGCCCTCCGATCTATGCGCCTGATTCATAGAATCAGTTACGCATAGATTTCCATGAGATCCAACTGGCATAAGTCTCTTACGCCGTTGAATCTTATTTTCATATTTTAGGGTTCCCGTCTAAAATATGCAAATGACCTATACGCCGATTCCCGAACGTACGCCCGGCCGGTGCTATTTTTTTCACGTAGTTTGCGTTAGCGTAGTACCGTCGTAATGTTATTCCTGCTATATGAGGTGCAGCCAATGTTAAGTATGGACGGCGTGATGGCGTTTTTTTTTACGTCGTTTACGTTGTTTACGTAAAACGTTCGCGAATAGGGCTTTGCGTAAGTGCCGTTCACGTCGTTTACACGACGTATTGACGCTGAGATTTGTAGCATGCACACTGGGATCAATTCACGGGCTGGCGCATGCGCAGTTCCTTCGGTGCGGGGACACGCTTCATTTAAATAATATACGCCCCCTACCCGCCGAATTTGAATTCGGCCGGGTCTTTTACGCTACGCCGCCTCAACTTTACAGGCAAGTGCTTCGAGAATAAAGCACTTGCCTGCTAAAGTTGTGGCGGCGTAGTGTAAATACCAGACGCTAGGCACGTCTAAAGATAGGCAATTCTACGTGAATCTAGCCCATTGAGTCACTTCCAGTCAGTGATATTTCCTTGACACTCCATTATACCTTGCTGTCTCTGCTCATGTTTACTTAACCAGGGCAAGGACAACCTTATAAGGAAAAATAAAACTAACAAAAAAAATATTATGCTCCTGTAACCAGGTTTCTGTCCAGGTACATACACTATCGCCAATGCAAACAAAGTTCTATTCGTAAATTAAGTGTTAATGGGGTACTGAATCAAATCCTTTGTTGAAGTCCAGATACACCACATACGCAGACTTTTCTCTTCTGTTGGACCCCTTCTGTTGGACCCTAGATTAAGCCGACCAAATATTTGTGGCTTTTGTATGAATAAATGTAACCCTTTTTTAAACATACTACACCATATCAAGCCTTTTACTTTTTAAGATTGGGGAAAGAAAACAGTAGGAGAACTGCGGAAAAGGTTCTCAAACCTGGGAAACTACAGGCTGGCATCTTATAGGCATTGATTACAGCTTGGTCTGGTGAGCGCATATTTTGCAAAGAGGTGGTGGTGACACAACCGGTGAAAAGTCACAAATATTTGGTCGGTTTAATCTATGGAATTTGCAACAGTTTCACTTTTTCTTTGCACTTTTCACTTATTGAATTGTATTTTCCAAAAATATATTTTTTAAGTGGGAGCACCTGCTGCTTGGTACTTTCTAGTGCACATTGGGCATTTATATATATCGTATTTATCGCGGTATAACGCGCTCCCGCATATACCGCGCACCCCTAAAGTGACCCCCAATCCTGTGGAAAAAAAGTTATTTTTGTACTTACAGTTTTGGTGTCTTGCGCGGTATCCATCGGCGGCATCGTCGGGTCCGGCGTTCTTCTGCGGCTTCGGGTGTCCTTCTGCGGCTTCGGGTGTCCTTCTGCGGCGGGTCCGGTGTCCTCTTAGGCGGGTCCGGTGTCCTCTTCGGAGGGTCCGGTGTCCTCTTCGGCGGGTCCGGCATCCTCGCGGCGTCCTAGCGGCATTCTCACGTTCTCCCCGCTCGTTTCCCGCGCCGAGTTTTGAATACTGCGCCAGCATATACCCAGCGCAGTACACTCGGGCAGGCTCGGCAACTGTCACGCTCACGTCCTGTACGTCCAGGACGTGACTGCATAGGAAGAAGCCAAGACTGGCCGAATATACCCGAGTGTACTGGGCTGGGTATATGTCGGCGCAGTATTCAAAATTTGGCGCGGGAAAGCGGGTATCGGCGTATATCGCGCACCCACGATTTTGCCCTGATTTTCAGGGCAAAAAAGTGTGCGATATACGCCGATAAATACGGTATATATTTTTATATTTATTTTATTTAATTAATTTATTTGATTATGTATAATATTGCTTGACGGACTTGATCTACAGTTTTATATATACATATACACATTTTTTGGAGCAATTTTTGGAGCATATATAGATATTGGTGGTGTATCATATTCACATTTGATAATTTATAGGGTCAGCGCAGTAATATATGTATACAAATATATATCTTTTCTTAATCTGGAAAGTTAGATCACTTTTAAAAGTCTTGTCCTACCCTTCTGGGAAACGCTTGCACCTGAGGTCCTGCAGAGGACAGACTTTAGATGGCACCAGGGCCATCTTTAAGGCAGGGCAAAAGGGGAAGATGCCCTTGGCCCTGTCATTGTTGTGGGGCCCAAAGCAGCTGCCTCATATTTGCCAACTATCTCAGTTTAAATTCCCTTGTCCCTAGAAGTTTTAGTCCTTTGCTGTGTCCTGATATCTCAGTGTGAAGTGCTTCTACTAATTCTGCCCAGCTCTGCCCTATTGTTGTGTACAGATTACTCACCTGCATACCCTGTGTTTATATGTAAATAACCGACATTCATATGTAAATAACGGGAGCATTTATATGTATATAAAGGCAGCATTTATATGTATATCATGTCCCTCTGCAGTGAAGAGATGATGTACTGTAACCTCTAGCAACCAATCAGTGAGCAGTATTACTTTACAGTAATCTGTAGCAACCAATAAACAAGAAGAAATCATGTGCTGTAACCTCTAGCAATGAATCAGTGAACCGTAATGGGTGCTGTAACCTCTAGCAACCTGTCAGTAAGTGGTGATGATATGCTGTAACCTCTGGCAACCAATCACAATCACTGCCTGATCTGATACAGTAAACTGATTTTAAGTCCAGCTGATACTTATTGTACGTCTCAGAGCAGGTGGAGAGCAAAATTACATGGAGTGGGCCCCAAGAAAAATTTTGGCCAGGGTCCAATTAACATTAAAGACTGCCATGGGTGGCGCTGTTACATCCCCTGTTATCGGTTACCCTTTCTTGGGTGGCGCTGTTACATCCCCTGTTATCGGTTACCCTTTCTTGGTCTGAGTGATTCATCGAGACACAGGCTCTAATTGACTCTGGGGTTGCAGGCCTGTTCATAGATAGTGCCTTTGGCCCAGATTCACAGAGCGATTACGCGTGCGCAACTGCTGTTGCGCGTGCATAAGTCTAAATGTGCGCGTGCGTATAGTTGGACGCGATTCACAAAACAATATACGCCAGAAATCTACGTTTTTTGGTCCGGCGTAATTGAGTTAGACATTCGCTTCCCTTCGCGCAAAACTGCGCTAGACACACCATTGATTTGCTAGTCAAATATGCTAATGAGGGAGTTACGGGGATCCACAAAAAAACGCAGTTGCTGCGCAGGCTACGCGATGTGCGCAACTGCAAAATGTCCTGTCTAAAGTTAGAGCCCATAAAAGCTGATCTAACTTTTGAAAAAAAGTCTAATTGTCAGATAAAGCAACACCGTTACTGAGGAGCAGACCACACACACGTGTTGCACTACAATTTGACTGCCAACATGCTAGGGGCATCGTCGCTCATAGCTGCACTAGTGAATATAGATGACCAAAGAAGGAGGAGGGCACGGAGGATGGCACGGGAGAGGGTATACCGCACCCGCATACACCTGTTTGGCATGAATGATTCAGAGGTCTTTCGCATCTTCAGATTCCCCCCTCATGCCATCCTGGAATTAACCACAACCTTGCAGGAGGACATCACCAGCCCAACACAACGCTCACATGCAGTGCAGCCACTGGTCAAGGTCCTGGCAACACTCCATGTCCTTGCCAGTGGCTCTTTTCAGCGTACAAGTGGAGTGGTGGCTGGGATGTCACAATCCTCCATGAGCAGATGTGTGCACCAGGTTGTCCCTGCAATCCTCACACGCTTGGCCAACCAAATCATCAAACCCACCACTGAGGAGCTTCGAATCAAGGCAATGGCAGATTTCTACCGAATTGCCAGATTCCCACGCACCATCGGGGCCATAGATTGCACACATGTGGCACTCCAGCCCCCCCATGAGACCGAGCACATGTACCGCAATCGGAAGAATTGGCACTCCATCAACGTACAGGTGATAGTTGATGCCCAAGGCCTCATATGGCACGTCCGTGCCAAACACCCAGGGTCCAGCCATGACAGCTACATCTACAATCAAAGCCACATCCGAACAGAATTCGAACAGAACGTGTATGGGAACACCTGGCTGGTTGGTGAGTGACATGGGAGTCAGGCATGACTATCCCCTCCCGTCATGCACAACAGAAGTGGCACATGCATGACTAACATTCTCCTGTCTTTTCCTTTACAGGTGACTCTGCATATGCACTAGGACCCCATCTCATGACTCCTATCCGGAACCCCCAAACCCCAGGAGAGGAACGATACAATGAAGCACACATCAAAACCCGTGCAGTGGTGGAGCGCACCTTTGGCCTCCTGAAGTCACGTTTCCGATGCCTGGATAAGTCTGGGGGTACACTGTTGTATTCCCCAAACTTCGTGTGCCATATCATCGCTGCATGTTGCATGCTACACAATCTCGCAGTGAGGAAGGGCCTGCAGGTTGAGCTACGTGATGATCTGACCCCCCAACCAGAAAATCAACCCCTAACCGAGGATACCCCGTCTTCTGAGGGAAGAGCAGTCAGGAGGCAGCTCATATTGGGCATCTTTGCACGTTAAACACACACATTAATCATGGCACAATGAGAATGCATGCATGCACACCACTATGGTCCCTAGCACACACACCCCACATCCTCATCAAATTGGATTGGCACCAGTCCACCATGCAAGACTGGTGAGCAGTAACGCCACGTCAAGGCTCCAATTATGTCACTGTACATTCATACACCATTCACACGGACCTGGGAATCACTTCTCCCTGGTCCTGGGGAACCCTTCTCCACCAAAATTGAGGGTGACACCCCTTTTCCAGCAGGAATGTCACCCCCACATTCAAACATCATTCACAACCCAAAATATGCCAAAAAAGTCAAACAAACAAAAATGCATTGAAAAAAAAAATGCTTAGAAAAAACAAAAAAAAGCAGAGAACAAAAATAAAAAAGCTTTCAAAACAAACAAAAGGGGGAAAAAAAAATTATTGCCCTCTGCCTGAGCCATGCCTGGGGCGCCCCCGGCCACGGCCCCGGACCCTCAGGGGAGACGCATGGGGGAGGGGAAAAGCCGGGGAAGGAGGAGCAGCCCCTGAGATCTGCCCACCTGGCGGCCTGCCCTCCAAGGCCACGGCTATTCTGTCCAGGGCAGCACCAAGTGTTGCCGTGTTGCCCTGGATAGCCTGGGTAAGGGCCCTCACATCCTGCCCAACGCCTGCTGCTGTAGTTTGCAGGTCATTTAGGCAGGTTGTGGAGGCCCGGGAGTGGGAGTCCAGGTTACCCAGGCTATCATTAATGGAGGACAGGCTCTGATCCACCCGCCCCATAGTCTGGCAGAGCTGTCTCAGAAGGCGGGTCTGGGTGGCCAGGTTCCTTCTCAGACAGGCGGGCATGAGATTGGGCGCCCCCCTGGTGCTTGGGGATGACCTCCTGGCTCTTGCTGATGGTTGTGGCCGGGGAGAAGGGGAGGCCCTTGTGAGGGGAGCCATGTTGGGGGAGGAGGGGGGGGGGCTGACCCTTAGGGAGGGCAGGCTTCTTGCAGCCAGAGGGGAAGAGTCCGCAGAAACCAAAGGGCCAGTGCCTTCCATGGACTCCTCCTCCTCATGATTCTGCTCCTCCTCATGATCGTCCTCCGCATGATCCTCCCCCTCCTCTTGTTCCTCCTCTGCGGACTCTGGCCTTGTTGGGGGGGCCTCATTAGGCTGCTGTCCTGGGGTTGGAGCGGTCAGTCCAGATGGCCCTGCACCCTCCTGCACAGCTGTGGATGACACAAAACATTCACAGGTTGGAGGATCCACACACTTGCCACATATTCCCTTTCACCCCCTCCCCCACACATGCTACACACCTGAGAGAAATAAAAACCTTACCTGGCACCGCGGGGACCGGACTTGTGTCAAAGCCTGGCAGGCCCTCCACTTCATGCCGGTGAAAGGTCAGGGCCACCACACGCTCCGTCTCTGAAAATCTAACCCGGCATGGTGGGCCCCCTCCTGTGCCCCTGGCATGGGCATTTATTGCGGCCAGTTTTTTTTTTCACCTCACGCCGGAGGTCATTTATTTTCTTTTCTATCCCAGAGCGGGTCCGTGTCTCCCCCTCCCCCGATGAATTGACCTGCTCCGTGATTATATCCAATATCTCCCTCCTCCTGGCCGGGGTGGTGGTGGCACTCTGCGGGCCGTGGAGAAAACGCCCATAGTCGGTAATGGCCCGGGCAAGAATTCTTTTTTCCCCCACAGTAAAATTGAGCTTTCTTTTTCTCTCAGTCATACTTCCAAACAAACTCACTAGCAGTCACCAAAAATCTGTCACAAATACAAGCACAACCAATCAGACAAGAACACACACAAAGAGAAAAAGAACAGCCAAAAATCACACTACCACTCAGCAAGAAACACACACAAAAAAATCAGATGAAAAAAAAAAGCAAGAAAACAAACGCTCAGAAATCTATCAATCAAACAAACAGTCTCAAACACTTATCAAAATACACTTTCACAAAACTACCAACAAGCACAAGATCACACAGAACACTAATCTCACAACTACAAAACACACTCTAACGAACAACAGAGCAAAAGCACTTGATTCAATGGGAAGGGACACAAAGGGATGTACTTTTGCAATGGAAGGGCGTTTGTGTGTGTCTATTTATGCTGTCTGCGTAGTTCACAACATTGCCCTAGTCCATTTCCAATTTCAATGATTGCGCCGCTCCCGAGTTGTGAGCATGCGCACAACGGAGCTGACATGGTTTCCTTCACGCGCGCATGCGCGAGTCGGCTGGCCCTTCATTTGCATGGGGTCACGGCTCATTTCAATGTAACACGCCCACGTCCCTCCCAATTTGTATTACTCCTCCTTACGCCTACGGAAAAAACCTTACGTTTGCGCAAGCTCTTGCGTAAAAGCTACGTGAATCGCCGGATTACGCGGCTAGATTGCGCAAGTCTAACGGAAAAGTGGTGCGCTACGCCGGAATGATAATGCGCCGATCTACGTGAATCTGCCCCTTTGTGTCTAAGAACTCAATTCCGCTGAAGCTTTGTGCCACTCCACTTGCCATTGAGTAGGGATGAGCCGAACACCCCCCCGTTCGGTTCGAACCAGAACCTTCAAACGGACCGAACGTTCGCGCGAACATTTAGAACCCCATTGACATCTATGGGACTCAAACGTTTTAATTCAAAAGTGCTATATTTAAAGGCTAATATGCAAGTTATTGTCGGAAAATGGGTTTGAGAGCCCGGGTCTTGCCCCAGGGAACATGTAAAAAAAAGTTTTAAGAACGGTCGTTTTTTTCTGTAGCAGTGATTTTAATGATGCTTAAAGTGAAAAAAAAAAATGAAAAATTCCTTTAACCCCTTCCTTACCGGCACATTGTAAAATGACGCCGGCAGGAACCCTCCCTCGATCCGGGTGGACGCCATATGACGTCCTGTGTTCCCGACGATCTAGGGCACGTGCACGTGCCCGCAGCACCGCTTGTGACCCGCCACGCGCGCCCGGCGGCCGCGATTGCCGTCGGGCACCCGTGATTGCCGATGATCACGACAGGAGTGTGGATCTGCGTGTTTCTTTGCACTTTTCACTTATTGAATTGTATTTTCCAAAAATATATTTTTTAAGTGGGAGCACCTGCTGCTTGGTACTTTCTAGTGCACATTGGGCATTTATATATACCGTATTTATCGCGGTATAACGCGCTCCCGCATATACCGCGCACCCCTAAAGTGACCCCCAATCCTGTGGAAAAAAAGTTATTTTTGTACTTACAGTTTTGGTGTCTTGCGCGGTATCCATCGGCGGCATCGTCGGGTCCGGCGTTCTTCTGCGGCTTCGGGTGTCCTCTTCGGCGGGTCCAGCGTCCTTCTGCGGCATCGGGTGTCCTTCTGCGGCTTTGGGTGTCCTTCTGCGGCGGGTCCGGTGTCCTCTTCGGCGGGTCCGGTGTCCTCTTCGGCGGGTCCGGTGTCCTCTTCGGCGGGTCCGGCATCCTCGCGGCGTCCTAGCGGCATCCTCACGTTCTCCCCGCTCTTTTCCCGCGCCGAGTTTTGAATACTGCGCCAGCATATACCCAGCGCAGTACACTCGGGCAGGCTCGGCAACTGTCGCGCTCACGTCCTGTACGTCCAGGACGTGACTGCATAGGAAGAAGCCAAGACTGGCCGAATATACCCGAGTGTACTGGGCTGGGTATATGTCGGCGCAGTATTCAAAATTTGGCGCGGGAAAGCGGGTATCGGCGTATATCGCGCACCCACGATTTTGCCCTGATTTTCAGGGCAAAAAAGTGCGCGATATACGCCGATAAATACGGTATATATTTTTATATTTATTTTATTTAATTAATTTATTTGATTATGTATAATATTGCTTGACGGACTTGATCTACAGTTTTATATATACATATACACATTTTTTGGAGCAATTTTTGGAGCATATATATATATTGGTGGTGTATCATATTCACATTTGATAATTTATAGGGTCAGCGCAGTAATATATGTATACAAATACATATCTTTTCTTAATCTGGAAAGTTAGATCACTTTTAAAAGTCTTGTCCTACCCTTCTGGGAAACGCTTGCACCTGAGGTCCTGCAGAGGACAGACTTTAGATGGCACCAGGGCCATCTTTAAGGCAGGGCAAAAGGGGAAGATGCCCTTGGCCCTGTCATTGTTGTGGGGCCCAAAGCAGCTGCCTCATACTTGCCAACTATCTTAGTTTAAATTCCCTTGTCCCTAGAAGTTTTAGTCCTTTGCTGTGTCCTGATATCTCAGTGTGAAGTGCTTCTACTAATTCTGCCCAGCTCTGCCCTATTGTTGTGTACAGATTACTCACCTGCATACCCTGTGTTTATATGTAAATAACCGACATTCATATGTAAATAACGGGAGCATTCATATGTATATAAAGGCAGCATTTATATGTATATCATGTCCCTCTGCAGTGAAGAGATGATGTACTGTAACCTCTAGCAACCAATCAGTGAGCAGTATTACTTTACAGTAATCTGTAGCAACCAATAAACAAGAAGAAATCATGTGCTGTAACCTCTAGCAATGAATCAGTGAACCGTAATGGGTGCTGTAACCTCTAGCAACCTGTCAGTAAGTGGTGATGATATGCTGTAACCTCTGGCAACCAATCACAATCACTGCCTGATCTGATACAGTAAACTGATTTTAAGTCCAGCTGATACTTATTGTACGTCTCAGAGCAGGTGGAGAGCAAAATTACATGGAGGGGGCCCCAAGAAAATTTTTGGCCAGGGTCCAATTAACATTAAAGACTGCCATGGGTGGCGCTGTTACATCCCCTGTTATCGGTTACCCTTTCTTGGGTGGCGCTGTTACATCCCCTGTTATCGGTTACCCTTTCTTGGTCTGAGTGATTCATCGAGACACAGGCTCTAATTGACTCTGGGGTTGCAGGCCTGTTCATAGATAGTGCCTTTGTGTCTAAGAACTCAATTCCGCTGAAGCTTTGTGCCACTCCACTTGCCATTGAGTAGGGATGAGCCGAACACCCCCCCGTTCGGTTCGAACCAGAACCTTCAAACGGACCGAACGTTCGCGCGAACATTTAGAACCCCATTGACATCTATGGGACTCAAACGTTTTAATTCAAAAGTGCTATATTTAAAGGCTAATATGCAAGTTATTGTCGGAAAATGGGTTTGAGAGCCCGGGTCTTGCCCCAGGGAACATGTAAAAAAAAGTTTTAAGAACGGTCGTTTTTTTCTGTAGCAGTGATTTTAATGATGCTTAAAGTGAAAAAAAAAAATGAAAAATTCCTTTAACCCCTTCCTTACCGGCACATTGTAAAATGACGCCGGCAGGAACCCTCCCTCGATCCGGGTGGACGTCATATGACGTCCTGTGTTCCCGACGATCTAGGGCACGTGCACGTGCCCACAGCACCGCTTGTGACCCGCCACGCGTGCCCGGCGGCCGCGATTGCCGTCGGGCACCCGTGATTGCCGATGATCACGACAGGAGTGTGGATCTGCGTGTGTAAACACACAGATCCACCTCCTGTCAGCGGTGAGGAGACTAATACTGTGTTCCCAGTACAGAGGAACACACATCGGTCTCCTCCCCTTGTGAGTCACCTCTCACCACAGTTAGAATACACTTTAGGTAACGTTTTAACCCCTTCAGCGCCCCTAGCGTTAACCCCTTCCCTGCCTGTCACATTTACACAGTAATCAATGCATATTTATAGCACTAATCGCTGTAAAAATGTGTCAAAATTGTCCGATGTGTACGCCGTAATGTCACGGTCACAATAAAAAATCACAGATCGCCGCCATTACTAGTAAAAAATTTTATAAAATAAAAATGCCATAAATCTATGACCTATTTTGTAGACGCTATAACTTTTGCGCAAACCAATCAATATACGATTATTGCAATTTTTTTTTACCAAAAATATATAGAAGAATACGTATCGGTCTAAACTGAGGAAAAAATGTATTTATTTTTTTTCAAAAAATTTGATATTTATTAAATAAAAAAGTTAAATATATATATACATATATATATTTAAATTGTCGCTGTTCTTTTGTTTATAGCGCAAAAAATAAAAACCGCAGAGATGATCAAATACCACCAAACGAAATCTCTATTTGTGGGGGGAAAAAACCATAAAGATTTAATTTGGGTACAGTGTTGCATGACCACGCAATTATCAAAAGTAATTTAAAACTGCTTGCGTCTGGTCCCTGCAATATAGATAAAAATCATTGAGAAAAATAGCATGGGTTCTCCCCCCTCCCCCCAGGTCATTACAAGCCCCTTTGACCATATATACTTTGAACAGCAGTATGCAGGTGGTGCAAACAAGACAGGGACTGTAGGTTTGTACAGTAGGTGACTGCGATATTGTGTCAATCTGGCTCCCTTTCTCGGCGAGATTGACCACCTACAAGCCCCATCGCGGGAGCCAGCGCCGAGCCGGCTTGCCGCGATGGGAACAATGCCGTCATAGAAGCGACAGGGATCCTGTCAATTCTAGCCGTGGCGTTTGGTATGGACCATGAGGGGGAACTCCACCGCAAATTTTAAATAAAAAAACGGCATGGGTTCCCCCCCCAGGGACATACCAGGCCCTTAGGTCTGGTATGGGTTGTAAGGAGAACCCCCTACACCGAAAAACTGGTGTGGGGGCCCCCCTACAATCTATACCAGACCCGTATCCAAAGCACGCCACCCGGCTGGTCAGGAAATGAGTGGGGACGAGCAAGCGCCCCCCCCTCCTGAGCCGTACCAGGCCGCATGCCCTCAGCATGGGGGGCAGGGGGGCGCAGATATAATAGTTCACACAGCAGGGAGTTCCAGCGCCCATCAAGACTAACTGTGAAGCCGCGTACACACGGCAGAGAACCTCGACGGGCAGAACACATCGTTCCGCCCGTCGAGGTTCTCTGCCGGCCGTCAGATTCGGCGACCCGCCGTCGGGAATGGCAACCAGCCATTCATCCAGGCGGGCCGTCGAGCAAATAGAGAACATGCTCTCTATTTCTGCTCGACGGCATTCCCGACGGGATGCTCGCCGAGAGCGTACACACGGCCGAGGTTCTCGCTGGAATGCAGCTTCCAGCGAGGTTCTCGCTGGTTTCTAGCGAGAACCTCGGTCGTGTGTTCGCCGCCTGAGGGCTTACAGTGTTGTGGCAACACCAACACCTAGGGCCCAAATTTATGCAGAGTATATACGGCAGGCCCCTACTTTCAAACATCCAACTTACAAACGACTCCTACTTGCAAATGGACAACAGGAAGTGAGAGGAATCTACCCCTAGGAAGGGAAATTCTCTTGTATAAGAGGTGTCTACTGTCCACTGATGCTTTATCACCAATCCTTGTTTCACTAAAAAAAAAAAAAAAATTAAAAAAAATCTTTTGTCATTGGGACAGAAAGTGAATTGCAATCTTCTGAAAAGATGCACACAGACAGCAAATCAAATGTTACAGGGGTGATAACCCTTCTCTATGTTTTCAGAAAAGCTTAAAAATAGATTTTATGGCTGGAGCTACACTTTAAAAAATTACCAGTTCACAATTACAAACAGATTCTACTTAACTACAGTACCTGTCACCGAGAATGTGTTTCCAGCACGACAGCATCGCACTTATTCTCGACGACAGGGTGCCGACATCTCGCACTCGCTGGAATAGAAAAAGCACATTCCAGCAAGCGCGTCATAGAAGCAACGGGGATCCGACTTGGATTCCCGCCAATTCTAGCCGTGGCATTTGGTATGAACTATGGGGGAACTCCACGCCAAATTTGAAATTAAAAAAACGGCCTGGGTCCCCCCCCTAGGGACATACCAGGCCCTTAGGTCTGGTATGGCTTGTAAGGAGAACCCCAAACGCCGAAAAACCGGCGTGGGGGTCCCCCCACAATCCATACCAGACCCGTATCCAAACATGCCGCCCGGCTGGTCAGGAAAGGAGTGGGGACGAGCGAGCACCCCCCTGAGCTGCACCAGGCCGCATGCCCTCAACATGGGGGGTTGGGTGCTCTGGGGCAGGGGGGCACACTGTGGCCCCTCCACCCCAGAGCACCCTGTCCCCATGTTGATAAGGACAGGGCCTCTTCTCGATAACCCTGGCCGTTGGTTGTCGGGGTCTGCGGGCGGGGGGGTTATCGGAATCTGGGAGCCCCCTGCCACAACACTGCAACCCCTCACAGATACTCTAGTTGGAGCGCAAGAATGAGCCCGCAGCAAAGTAGTGCATCAAAAATTTGAATTACATGCCCCTGTTAAACAGGGGTAGAAAAATTGGGCCTTAGGCACTGGTGCCAGTGCCCAGAACCAAAAATGTTCTTACAAGCTATCAGCATGATCATTAAGAAGGAAAAGGATAGTCACTCAGCATAACAGAATAGTCACTCAGCATCAGCATAAGCAGTCTTGAAGGGATCTGACATTTAAAAAAATAATATTCAGTTACATCAGCATTAGGTGCTTGGGAGCTGGTGGTGATCCAAGCCTGATTCATTTTTATGAAGGTCATTCGATGGACTGAGTCGGTGGAGAGGCGCACCCTGTGATCATTTACAAAGCCTCCAGCAGCACTGAATGTGCGTTCTGAAAAAACGCTGAATGCAGGACAAGCCAGTAGCTCAATTGCGTACTGTGCAAGCTCTGGCCAGTGATCCATCCTCAAGACCCAGTAAGCAAGAGGATTTTCGGTGGGAAAGTTGTCCAAGTCTGATCTTGCCCCTAGGTATTCCTGCACCATGTAAAACAGACGCTGACGATGGTTGCTGGAACCGGTCATACCTTGGGGCTGCGGACTAAAAAATTGTCTAAACGCATCGCTCAGACAGCCACCTTTTCCACCGCTCCTTCTGTGACTGACCAAAGCCTCAGAAACATCTTGTCCAGGACAAGGATTTTGTAACCTGCCAGTATCTGGGAACGCGTTGCACAGACCTTTCTGCAAGGCCTCCAGAACATGTTTTGTCTTCTGCTACCTCTGTGCTGGCAAGATAAGGTCCACAAACCTTACTCTTGTAACGTGGATCAAGGAGAGTTGCCAGCCAGTAATGATCCCTCTCCTTGATAGCACGAATACGAGGATCCTTCCACAGGCTTTGTAGGATCAGGGAGGCCATACAACGTAGGTTTGCTGAGGCATTCTGTGCGGAGTCCTCTGGGTCACTGAGGACGACATGATCCGCAGCCACCTCATCCCAGCCACGTACAGGTTCATGGGTTCCTTGGGACTGTAATTGATCCCTTGAAAACGGCTGCTGATGCTGAGTTCTAGGCTCCACCTCCATGCTGACACAATCCTCCTCCTCTTCCTGTGTGATAGGTGGGCAAGCAGGAACATGCAGTGTGTGCTCCAACAGGTTAATAAGAGGGACAGTCTCACTGATGCATTCACTGTTACTGCTCACCATCCTCGTGGTCTCCTTAAAATGATGAAAGGACAGTGCATGCATCCCTGATCATGGCCCACTGACGTGGAGAAAAAAACAAGCTCCCCTGACCCTGTCCTGCTGCCATATTGGCACAGATACTCATTGATGGCCCTCTGCTGCGTGTGCAGCCGCTGCAGCATGGCCAACATAGAGTTCCACCTGTCACAGATTAGGCGGTTCTTGGGCAGGTTGTATTCCTTTTCGAGGTCTGCCAGCCGAGCACTGGCATTATATGACCATCGGAAATGCACACAGACTTTCCTGGCCTGCTTCAGGACATCCTGTAAGCCCGGGTACCTTCCCAAGAACCGCTGCACCACCAAGTTAAGGACATGAGCAAAACAGGGCACATGGGTCAGTTGTCCCTGTCGCAGGGCGAAGAGGTTGGTGCCATTGTCGCAAACCACCATTCCTGGCTTAAGCTGGCGTGGCGTCGACCACCTCTGAGCCTGCCCCTGCAGAGCTGACAGAACCTCTGGCCCAGTGTGGCTCCTGTCCCCCAAGCACACCAGCTCAAGCACCGCATGGCATCTCTTTTCCTGCGTACCTGCGTAGCCCCTTGAATGCATACGGAGCACCACTGTTTCCGAGGACACATCAGAACAGGAAGAGGCCACAGAGGAAGAAGAAGAGGAGGGGGTGGAGAAGAGAGGTGTGTCACAACCAGTAGTAGGATTTTGGAGGTGTGGTGGCGGAACAACCTCCAACACTACTGTACCCTGTCCTGCGTCCTTCCCAGCTGATAGCAGAGTTACCCAATGTGCCGTGAAATATAGGTAACGTCCCTGTCCATGCCTGCTGGACCATGAGTCAGCGGTAATATGCACCTTACCACTGACCGCCCTGTCCAGCGAGGCATGGACATTGCCTTTCACATGCCGGTAGAGAGCCGGAATCGCCTTCTGTGAGAAAAAGTGGCGTTTGGGAACTTGCCACTGAGGTACCGCACATTCCACAAACTCACGGAAGGGGGCAGAATCTACCAACTGAAAAGGCAGCAGTTAAAGTGCTAGCAATTTAGCTAAGCTAGCATTCAACCGCTGGGCATGTGGATGGCTGGGAGAGAACTTCTTTTGGCGCTGCATCAGCTGGGGCAGGGAAATTTGCCTGGTACAATCTGCCATTGGTGTACTGATAGTAGATTGCCTGCAAGTACTTGGCTGTGACACACCTAATTCTACACCTTCAGTCCTATCAGTGCAATCTTCAGAGAGGACTGAGGGTATAGTGGGGTTGGAGATCACAGCTGATGAGGAGCAAGGGGAGGTCCCCTTTGTTCTTTGGTGTTGGTCTTTGAGGTACGCTTGCCAACAAACTGCATGGCAGGTTGACATATGTCTGGTCAAGCATGTGGTGCCCAAGCGAGTGATGTTTTGGCCACGCGAGATACGCTTGAGACATATGTTGCAAATAACAGCGGTGCGATCTGATGCACTCGTCTCAAAAAAGGCCCACACCAAAGAACTTTTGGAATAACGCTCAGAGACAGCAGCGCCCTGCAAATGCGTAGCTCTGCGTTGTGATGCAGTCGGTGTGATGCCCGTTTATTTCTTTATTTTGTTTGTTTGTAGAACTACACAGCACCTTTACATATATGTAAATAGTAGGGCTGTGGAAATAAACTATTAATTCTTTGATTAATCGTTAATTTTTTTTGATCGATTAAAATTCTTTTTTTGTATTAGTTTTTATTAGAAACTTTTGTATACAAGGGTATATAAAGAGAAAACACAACATGAGAAAACAGGCGTTACCATGAGATACATCAGGCGTAAAACACTTGATCTTTTACATAACCAAGGGAAGTTACAATACTATAACATGAAAACCATTCGTAGAACATCATAAACCATCAGATAACTGGTATTACCACACCGTTTGCTCGTAGGAAAATTGTAGGGGGGAGAAGCAAGGGGTTGGGAAAGAGAATACGGGGGGGGGAGAGGGAGAAAGAAAGGGGAAAAGAAGGAAAGAAGAAAGGAAGAAGTGTGCATGCTAAGTAACCATTTCAGCAAATCAATCATCAGTAAATTAAGTTATTTTATTTTACGCTTTATACCAATCGGTCCAAATTTTCCAAGCCGAGTCGAACCTGTCTCTGTAACCACGGCGGTAGGCCAACAAAGACTCATGAACATAATTCACCTGAGTTAACCTCAGAACCTCAGAGACGTTTGGAGCCCTATCTGCTTTCCAGTGTTGTGCAATGAGTGTTCTGGCTGCTAGGAGGATATGTGTGACCACTACCCTGAAGTCAGAGGGGAACATGTCAATGCCAATATGTAGGACTGCCAATCCAGGGTTAGGTCTTGTCAGAATACCAGTCATCCCTGATATGTAAGAAAACACTGAGTTCCAAAAACTGGTCAAATTTTTGCACGACCAGAACATATGCAGTAAATTCCCCACCGCCCCACATTATCTCCAGCATAGAGGGGAGCCGTCGGACCCGAACTTAGAGATTCTATAGGGCGTGAGATACCACCTAATAGCTATCTTCTGAGACAGCTCCCAGTGGTTGACACATCTAGAGGCCCCATATATCAACCGAAACGCCCGAACCCCCTGCTCCTCATCATGAGTTGTCTCCAAGTCTCATTCCCATTTGACAAAGGGTGAGGATTTCACGAATGACAGCTTATCTTGAAAAGAATTATAGAAAAGGGTGATGCCCTTCTGGGGAGAGGGGGAGATTGAGTAGAAGCGCCAAATTATTTTTGGTAGAAAAATGCGATGCGTAGTGAGGGAGCTGAGGAAATATGATATCCTCAGGTAGTTAAAGTGTTCGGACTAAGGTATTGCAAATTTTTCCTGTAGGGATTTGAAGGGGTAGATTGAACCATCTTGAAAGATATCATTAACTAGGTGTATTCCTTTACCTTGCCAATTAGTAGTGGAGAGGTCGGGGATGGCCTGGGAAAGTATGTTAAAAGGAACTGGCACCTCCACGAGATCAGAACAGGGGGACATTGCCCTGCGCAGATCTCTCCATGCCAGGACAGAGGCCCGAAGAGTAGGAGGGAGGTCCCGAACAGGTAAGGGCCTCCAGACGTCTAGAAGGAGAAAGTCCCGAAGGTTATGTGCAGGGCACAAGTCCTGCTCGATTCCCTTCCATATGGAGTTTGTCCCCGGGTCAAGCCAGCACTTCAGTTGTGTCAGAGTAGAGGCACACAGGTAATCCTGAATATCCACTAATCCCATACCCCCCCACCTTTTTGTGTTTAAGTAGCAATTTTCTGGAACACCTAGGCCTACCCGTTTTCCAAATAAATTTGGTAAGTAGCGACTTTAGGGTTTTAATGTGAATGGGAGGGACGGGGACTGGTAGGGTTCTAAAGATATAAAGAATCTGTGGGAGGAGTAACATTTTGAAGGTAGCCAGGCGGCTGGACCATGAGAGCTCTCCTATAGAGTACTTAGCAACATCCTTGCGAAGTCTGTCAATTAGTGGGAGGTAATTAACGTCAGCTAAGTGATTAGGGTCATTCGTGAGTTGCAGTCCCAAATACGTAATCGTGAAATTACTCCACGAGTATGGAAACGTCGCCTGCAGCTGGGATTTCAGTGTGGGTGGGATCCCCAGGTCTAAGATAACGGATTTTGAAAAATTGGCCTTATAGTAGGACATCTGGCTGAATTCGGTCAGGTTGAGATGGGCAAAACGTAAGGAGGTTGCTGGAGACGTCAAAAAAAGAATTATGTTGTCAGCGAACAGATTGACAGAGTGGGCCTCGCCATGAATATTAAATCCCTGGATATTCGGATGGGAGCTAATCTTCTCCGCCAGAGGCTCTATTAATAGGTTGAAAATAGAGGGGGACAGGGGACATCCCTGTCTGGTGCCGTTTGAAATCGTGAAGGTACTAGACAACAAATTAGAAGTAAAGACTTGGGCACAAGGGGAGGAGTAGAGAGCCAGCACAGCAGAAAGGATAGGCCCGCTAAACCCAAATTTTTGAAGAGTGTTCCTCATGTATCCCCAATGAACCCTGTCGAACGCCTTCTCCGCATCCAATGAAAGGAGCAGAGAAGGCGTCCGAGAGGTCTTAGCCCGCTTTATCACCCCAACTACCCGTCTCGTAGCGTCTGAGGCCTGCCTTCCCGGAGTAAAGCCAGACTGATCAGGACCCACAAGATCGGGCAGAATAGGTAGAAGCCTATGGGCCAATATCTTCGCGTACAACTTAACATCAGAGTTCAACAACGATATTGGCCAGAAATTCGCTGGATTGTCCGGGGTCTTACCCAACTTAGGAATGGTGACCACATAGGCCTTGAGCATCTCGGAGGGAAATGAAGCAGAGGACACTGCGGCTTTGAACACATCTTCTAGAGCTGGTATTAATTTGTCTTGGAAAGACTTGTAGTAGTCATTCGGCATTTAGAAAGTTTCTGTGCTAGGAGCATGGTAGGGTTGGTTTTATTTTGAGGTTTTAAAACATTAATGTCAAAAGTAGCCAATTAATTTTTTGTGTCCTTCGCTTCCTCTCCCTCGCACATATTTGTAGAATAATACCCCTAATAAACGCCTTATGGGCACACCACAACACGGCAGGGTCTGAGACCGAGCCCACATTTTGAGCAAAAAAGTTTGATAAGGAATCAATGATAGTGGCAGCATGTGCTGGCATATTGAACACACGAGAATTTTCCCTCCATATATAGGCGGGGCTGGGGGTGTGACCCTCCACCACCACAATTGACACAGGAGCATGGTCAGATCAAGAGATATTGTGGATGGTGGAGGATGACACCACCTGAAGCAAACCTTTGTCAACAAAAATGAAATCAATTCTGGAATAGGAATTGTGTCTGGCAGAGTGAAACGTATAGTCCCTTTCCATGGCGTGTTGGCACCGCCATCCTTGGAGTGAAGTAAGTGTTGAAGTTGAGGAACAGGACGTTTTACCACAGATGAGGAGTCCAAAGAGTGATCCACTGTCAGGTTATGATCCCCGCATATTACTAAAGACCCATGCCAGAGGGAGGCAATTTTGCAGTATAGTTTCTTCAGAAAGCGAAGTTGGTGGGAGTTCGGTGCATATAAGTTAGCAATGGTAAAAGGTTTGTTGTTAAATTCTCCCACCAGAATGACATACCTCCCTCCCAGGTCCGCGTGAACCTGCGTTAGTTTAAATGCAACCGAGTCTCTTACTGCAATTAAGACTCCCTTACGCTTAATTGGGGCAGAGGCCACGAAGATGTGGGGGAAGTATTTGTTCTGGAACCTAGGCGGGTTGTCCGCCAAAAAATGCGTCTCCTGGATGCAGAGGATGTCCGCCTGGAGGTTCTTAGCCTCTCTCCAGACCTAGGCCCATTTAGCAGGATGGTTTAAACCGTTAACATTAAAAGACACTATTTTCAGAACCATAGTACATTCAGAAGGTGAAAAAGAGAACAATACCTTGCGAAGACGTTCTGGCGGACAGTCCATCCTTCACTCTGGCAGCGAGCTTGCGAGACATGGTGACTCATTGGCACTGTGGGAGGGGTGTAAGACCCCAAAGGATGGTTAGAGGAGCATGCACAGGAAACCAAAGAAGTAGGTAATGAGAGGAAAATCAGTAGGGGTTCAAAAAGGGAAAAAAATAACAGGTTGAGAAACCAAAAATATGATAAAAAAACTTGTTCAAACAAGGACCAGAGGGCAGAATTTATGCCCATTCTCAGGGGGGGGGGGGGATCAAACTTCAGAGCAATTGCTCCAAACCCAGGGAACTATAAACAGAGCAGAACTTGTAGAGTTGTGAGATCCATCACGACGATCGCTTCTTGGAGTTTTTCCTGTTTTTCACCGTTTGCCACTCGTACTGCTGATCCATTCTCAAGGGGGAGAAGAAGTTTCGGCGGTTTGGTCTGGGAGAATGTCCAGGGAACGGAGGAGCTTAAGCCCTGCGTCCAAGTCGGTAATGATTGTGTTTTTGCCGTCGTGAGTGACCGTGATCTTCACCGGAATACCCCAGCGGTACGGAATGTTGTGGTTGCGGAGGGCCTTCGTCACTGGAACCAAAGATTTGCGCTTCTGCATGGTGAATTGCGAAAGGTCCGCAAAGAGCTGGATATGTGTGAATTTCTCCGGAAGTTGTTGGGTTCTTCTAAACGTAAGCATCAGTTGCTCCTTCACTTGGTAGAAGTGCACCCTCATCAGTACGTCCCGAGGGACATTGTCCGGGAGATGGGATGGTTTGGGAAGTCGATGGATACGATCAATCTGTAACTCAGATTCTGAGACAGACGGGAGGATTTGTTGCATAAGGTCCTGGGCGTACTGCTGAAGTTGAGCGGGTAGCACCGTCTCAGGTACTCCCCTAATCTTCACATTGTTTCTCCTCAACCTGTCTTCTAAATCTGCGACTTTTGCTTTCAGCCAATTTATTTCATCAGAGTGGTCTGCATGCACATCTATTAGTGTATTGTGGGACGAAGCAAATTCCCCTCATTTTCTCTTCTATATGGGCCACCCGACCTCCCAGTTCTCCTATATCCGACTTAAAGTTTTGCATGCATTGCATTAGATCTGTGTGCATGGAGCTGCGGAGAGATACAAGCATGTCTTTAAGAGTGGTATCAGAGACGGCCTTACCCGTGGTAGGGAATGCAGTGAAGGGGTCCACCAGTTCCCTCGTGTCTTCCAGAGAATCACGGCCTGCCTTTGTCCTTTCAGCGTCTGCTTCCAGGCAGGGTTTGGATTTGGCTGGGCTGTGGGCTGTCGGTGTGGACATCCCAGGTGATCCCCGAACAGGGCCAGTCGAGGTTGTGGGGGTCGATGCGTTGGACCGGGAGCCCTCCGAGGAGGTGGGTGAGGGCATGTTGGAGCCGGTACCTGCTTGGAGTAGTCCCTTGTTCTTCGGTGGGTAAAAGTTGTCCAATTTCTTAGGGTTCGGGGTCTCCTTATGCTTGTGGGTCATCCTCCAATAGCCCACAGGAAAACCTGAGACAAGAGAGGAGGGGTACTTCTAAGGTGGCGAGGTCGGTACAGTTGTCAGTAGTTCCCGTGTCTGCAACGGGGGGCGAGGTCATCAAGCCATTTAGTTGTGTGGTAGTTACGCTCCCCCTAAGCTCTCATGGATAGGAGGTTACATAACGGTTAGATGGGGCTTTGAAGCAGCAGATGTGAAGTAAAGTGGCAATGCAACGTCTATGGTAAAAACGTTTTATTACAAAAGTAATTATTGACATAAAAATTAAGGGGTATACAAGGAATGAGTTGCGGCAGAGTAACAAAATTGATTAAAATAACCATAACATTTCCAGATAAATAATGAAATACATGGCCTGAATAGTGGCAGGCAGGTGTATTTTCCTAACGCGTTTCGACCATTCGGTCTTCTTCAGAGGATTGTGGCTGAAAGAGATTTAATATTGTAAATGAGTGTGTACAGGAATTCTTAGTTTGTCTCTGTGTCCTCCCTGTGGGGTCTGTCCCCTTGGAAAAGGGGGAAAGACAGAGGGGGGGTACACCGACTCCCAGAGCCACAGGGAAGAGTATATACACAGAGAGCAACATCAGTATAGTATGTTGAAGGGAGAGGAGCTTTCCTTCTCCCTTCCACAGTAATCAAAATATCATCATCAACAGCAACATATATTTGCCTAGAAATTTAAGTTATGGGGCATCCAGTTGTGGTCCGATGCAGGCGTGAAGTGCAGGCCGACGATACTCCCGACCAGTCCCCCGGACTCGCCCAGTCCCCAACGTGATCGCCCAAGAGTGGCCCTCAGCCACTTGCGAGGAAGCACCAGACAAGACTGGTGGCGGACCAGAAGGACAGAGAAAAATGGGGTTTCAAAAAGTAAAAGGGGGGAGTCCTGGAATTGAGTAAAGTGGTTAGAAAATGGCCACTGGTTAGGTATAAGTGCATGAAGAAGTGGGATAATGGAGGTACAGGGTGGGAAACAAACAGGAGTGAATAGGGTTGGGGAGGTAGAACAGGTGGGATAGACTGGGAAGTGGAACAGGAAGGAAAAGGGGATGAGGAGAAAAACGTGATGGTGGAACAGGAGGGGAAATGATGGTAGGATGGAGAGGAAATTGGAAACTGGTGCTAAAGGTGAAGGAAGGGGGAGGGAAAAGTGAGTGCACGTGGGGATGGGGAATGGAGAATAAAAATTATGTACAAATAGGAGAAAGATAGTGATGAAGATAATGGTGAGTGAAGGGATGATAGAATGAGTGAAACGTAAAATGAATGGTGCAAAGACTAAGGAAGTGTGAAACAGGTGAGACCGGGGAAGGAAGAAGGAAGAGTGGTAGAGTGAGAAGAAAGCTAGAGGGTGAAAAGTGAAGGACAGTGGAGCTAGGATGGAATGTGAATGGGGGAGTAAAGAGTGATAGGTGGGAAGGGACAAAAAAAGGTGGAAATGTGAATGAGGAGGTGAAAGGAAAAGGGAGAAGGGGAGGAAGGAGGAAGAGAGGTGGAGGAAAGTGAAGGGGGAAAAAGGGAGTGAGGGGTGCGTGGGGGATGTGAGAAGTAGTGGAAGACAAGAGGGGAGTGAAAGATAGTGACAGTAAAACAAAGGGGGTGGGGTGACATGGTGACAGTGGGAAAGGGTCAAGTGGAAAAGCGTGGAAAAAGGAAGTGGGAAGTGACTAAAATCCAAGGTGACTGACAATGGGAGTGTAGGCGGTGGTGGATGGGAAGGGGACTGAAAATAAAATTAAAATAAAACAGATCGGGGTTACCTCCAAAATTTCCACTTGTACCCAAGGTGTTCAAACTGAAATAATGTCTGTTGCGTAAAAAGTATATGAGACCATTTAGTTATAACGGCAGGGGAGTATAGTCAGCTAGCTGAAAAGAGAGTAAGTAATGTAAGTAAAGTAGCTTACCGGCTAGCTGGACAATGTCACTCATGGAGATGCCGCATGCCTCTCTGAGTGCCAGCGATCGGATGCGGAAATATATACCCCTCACGATACCGGGATTGGTCCAGCTGGTCCCACATGTTGTGGGAGGGGACAAGGTGTATTTCCCTTATCCAACCTGGTGGTCCGCCGATACCCAATGGTTGTCAGGGTGGTTCTTCCGGCGTGAGCGAGGATCGCGCGAAGCCGACACAGCCGTCGCTTCCGCATGACGCATCGCAACGTGCGACGCCGCCTGTGGGCGGGTCCGGGCGGCGCTCACGTAATGACGTCACCGCGTCTCGGAAGCGATCGTTCACGCCGCCAGCAGGGAGGGATTCGCATCCACTCGGGCGGTAAGGCGCCACCCTGTGGATGCAACACACATTGCGCCATGGCGCGTGTATCTCCCGCCCTGCTGGGAAGTGGTACGAGGGGATAACTCAAGGACAGGGACAGGGAGAAAACGGCGGCTGGGGGACTGAACGGGAGACAACACGCCACGGACCCACACACCACAGCGCACCGCGGCCACACTGGAAAAAAGGAAAAAACACACACATAACATCATTAAATGCATAACATAGGTTAACAAATCAATAGTGGGCAACAGATTAACCCCTTATATGCGATTATGACACATGTAGTCATATTCACCAATCATGATATATTGGTTTATGTCAGGAAAAATAATACTTAAGGCATCGCAAAACAACAACATAGTAGTGATCTGAAAAGACATGTTGGGATGCTTGAGCAATGGTAAATGTACATGATTCCAATGGACATGGATTAAATGAAGAGAAATAAAGAGAAATAAACAGGAGAGGAAGTGGGGTATTGGGTGCGAATGAGATCGTATATATTACGGGGAATGATTTAGGAGGTAAAGGCTTTATCGACAAGGGTATAGAAATCTATATGGTATTGTCGAATGAGATTCACATGGATAGGTTTGTACCAGTCTTTGTTCTCAAGGATATACATGCACATGTTGACATAATCGTTGTTGTCCATAAGGACAACATTGCCTCCTTTGTCCGATGGCTTGACCGTGAGTGTGGTGTTGGCCGATAAAGCAATCAATGCTTTATTTTCGTCAGGTGTTAGGTTTTGCGGAGTACATTTGTCACATTGGAGTTTACATGAATCTCTAATAGTTTGTTTAACGAAGAGGGAAACATTTGGATTGGAATTTAGCGGTGGAAAAGTCTGCGAAGGTTTCTTAAACGTAGAACTGGGATCAAATGGGGGCTTATCAACATTAGTAAGTAGGGCCTCCAGATCAATTGAGTCAATGAGATCAATATGGTGACTTTCCCAATAAAGGAGAGTCAAGTCTCGAAGTGCTTTAAATTCCCGCATAGTGTATCCCAACCAATCAGTTGTCTCGATCTCAGTATTGGTTTTAGAATGTGTAGATTTCAATAGTAAAAAAGGTTTACATCAATAATGACTCCAAATAAGTCAAAGTTCTCTTCTGGGCAAAAGGTTAGTCCACGACTAAGCACCTGGATTTCGGCCTTTGTGAGTAAGTGAGAGGAAAGATTGACCACACTTAGTTGGTTTGAGGTAGTCTGGCTGCAAATGGGTCTAGACCCCTCTTGCTCCTGGTCGATAGGGGGGAGCCAGGGCCCCGGGAGGGGTTTAAAGGTTTTTGGGCAGTGGGTTTTTGGAGGGTATTGAGAGTGTTGTTGGTACTCACTATCCTTTCAGGTGGGAGATCTAAGTCATTCCCACCCGATTGTTGTTGGTATTCGTGTGATTCCTGAGTATTAGTAGCCTCTCTTTTTTCCTCGTATTAATATTCTCCGTAGAGCGTTTTGTACTTTCATGTTCACTAGGTCTCCTACTGGTTCGGCCTCTCTTGTTTCTACCTCTCCTATCTTGTGTAGGGTGTTTGTTATAGTCTTGTGAGGAGGAAGCTACTGGATTCTGGGATTTGTATGAGCCTTGGGGACCATACTGGTCCCTTGTGGGGGGTCTTCTATTGTTGTGTTTCGACTTGATCGTCCTTTTCGAATGAGGTTTCATAGCCTTGCATAAGGTTGGCCCATTCGTCACCATGGTACATGCTCATTATGACAATAATCACAAAAAATCACAAAAATCACAGAGGAAAAATGAACATAGCCAATGCCAAGCAACTCATGCCTTATCTCCACAAGGTCAGAAGGGAGGGGAGTGTTTTAACACTCCAATGAATTTGAGAAAAGGGACAAACCTATTGAGTGGAGAGAATTAGCTGCACACCCCGATATGTTTAGAATAGAAAAAAGGTCCCATGGGGCTTTGAAGCAGCAGATGTGAAGTAAAGTGGCAATGCAACGTCTATGGTAAAAACGTTTTATTACAAAAGTAATTATTGACATAAAAATTAAGGGGTATACAAGGAATGAGTTGCGGCGGCAGAGTAACAAAATTGATTAAAATAACCATAACATTTCCAGATAAATAATGAAATACATGCCTGAATAGTGGCAGGCAGGTGTATTTTCTTAACGCGTTTCGACCATTCGGTCTTCTTCAGAGGATTGTGGCTGAAAGAGATTTAATATTGTAAATGAGTGTGTACAGGAATTCTTAGTTTGTCTCTGTGTCCTCCCTGTGGGGTCTGTCCCCTTGGAAAAGGGGGAAAGACAGAGGGGGGGTACACCGACTCCCAGAGCCACAGGGAAGAGTATATACACAGAGAGCAACATCAGTATAGTATGTTGAAGGGAGAGGAGCTTTCCTTCTCCCTTCCACAGTAATCAAAATATCATCATCAACAGCAACATATATTTGCCTAGAAATTTAAGTTATGGGGCATCCAGTTGTGGTCCGATGCAGGCGTGAAGTGCAGGCCGACGATACTCCCGACCAGTCCCCCGGACTCGCCCAGTCCCCAACGTGATCGCCCAAGAGTGGCCCTCAGCCACTTGCGAGGAAGCACCAGACAAGACTGGTGGCGGACCAGAAGGACAGAGAAAAATGGGGTTTCAAAAAGTAAAAGGGGGGGGGGGGGTCCTGGAATTGAGTAAAGTGGTTAGAAAATGGCCACTGGTTAGGTATGAGTGCATGAAGAAGTGGGATAATGGAGGTACAGGGTGGGAAACAAACAGGAGTGAATAGGGTTGGGGAGGTAGAACAGGTGGGATAGACTGGGAAGTGGAACAGGAAGGAAAAGGGGATGAGGAGAAAAACGTGATGGTGGAACAGGAGGGGAAATGATGGTAGGATGGAGAGGAAATTGGAAACTGGTGCTAAAGGTGAAGGAAGGGGGAGGGAAAAGTGAGTGCACGTGGGGATGGGGAATGGAGAATAAAAATTATGTACAAATAGGAGAAAGATAGTGATGAAGATAATGGTGAGTGAAGGGATGATAGGATGAGTGAAACGTAAAATGAATGGTGCAAAGACTAAGGAAGTGTGAAACAGGTGAGACCGGGGAAGGAAGAAGGAAGAGTGGTAGAGTGAGAAGAAAGCTAGAGGGTGAAAAGTGAAGGACAGTGGAGCTAGGATGGAATGTGAATGGGGGAGTAAAGAGTGATAGGTGGGAAGGGACAAAAAAAGGTGGAAATGTGAATGAGGAGGTGAAAGGAAAAGGGGAGAAGGGGGAGGAAGGAGGAAGAGAGGTGGAGGAAAGTGAAGGGGGAAAAAGGGAGTGAGGGGTGCGTGGGGGATGTGAGAAGTAGTGGAAGACAAGAGGGGAGTGAAAGATAGTGACAGTAAAACAAAGGGGGTGGGGTGACATGGTGACAGTGGGAAAGGGTCAAGTGGAAAAGCGTGGAAAAAGGAAGTGGGAAGTGACTAAAATCCAAGGTGACTGACAATGGGAGTGTAGGCGGTGGTGGATGGGAAGGGGACTGAAAATAAAATTAAAATAAAACAGATCGGGGTTACCTCCAAAATTTCCACTTGTACCCAAGGTGTTCAAACTGAAATAATGTCTGTTGCGTAAAAAGTATATGAGACCATTTAGTTATAACGGCAGGGGAGTATAGTCAGCTAGCTGAAAAGAGAGTAAGTAATGTAAGTAAAGTAGCTTACCGGCTAGCTGGACAATGTCACTCATGGAGATGCCGCATGCCTCTCTGAGTGCCAGCGATCGGATGCGGAAATATATACCGCTCACGATACCGGGATTGGTCCAGCTGGTCCCACATGTTGTGGGAGGGGACAAGGTGTATTTCCCTTATCCAACCTGGTGGTCCGCCGATACCCAATGGTTGTCAGGGTGGTTCTTCCGGCGGCGTGAGCGAGGATCGCGCGAAGCCGACACAGCCGTCGCTTCCGCATGACGCATCGCAACGTGCGACGCCGCCGTGGGCGCCGGGCGGCGCTCACGTAATGACGTCACCGCGTCTCGGAAGCGATCGTTCACGCCGCCAGCAGGGAGGGATTCGCATCCACTCGGGCGGTAAGGCGCCACCCTGTGGATGCAACACACATTGCGCCATGGCGCGTGTATCTCCCGCCCTGCTGGGAAGTGGTACGAGGGGATAACTCAAGGACAGGGACAGGGAGAAGGCGGCTGGGGGACTGAACGGGAGACAACACGCCACGGACCCACACACCACAGCGCACCGCGGCCACACTGGAAAAAATGAAAAACACACACATAACATCATTAAATGCATAACATAGGTTAACAAATCAATAGTGGGCAACAGATTAACCCCTTATATGCGATTATGACACATGTAGTCATATTCACCAATCATGATATATTGGTTTATGTCAGGAAAAATAATACTTAAGGCATCGCAAAAAACAACAACATAGTAGTGATCTGAAAAGACATGTTGGGATGCTTGAGCAATGGTAAATGTACATGATTCCAATGGACATGGATTAAATGAAGAGAAATAAAGAGAAATAAACAGGAGAGGAAGTGGGGTATTGGGTGCGAATGAGATCGTATATATTACGGGGAATGATTTAGGAGGTAAAGGCTTTATCGACAAGGGTATAGAAATCTATATGGTATTGTCGAATGAGATTCACATGGATAGGTTTGTACCAGTCTTTGTTCTCAAGGATATACATGCACATGTTGACATAATCGTTGTTGTCCATAAGGACAACATTGCCTCCTTTGTCCGATGGCTTGACCGTGAGTGTGGTGTTGGCCGATAAAGCAATCAATGCTTTATTTTCGTCAGGTGTTAGGTTTTGCGGAGTACATTTGTCACATTGGAGTTTACATGAATCTCTAATAGTTTGTTTAACGAAGAGGGAAACATTTGGATTGGAATTTAGCGGTGGAAAAGTCTGCGAAGGTTTCTTAAACGTAGAACTGGGATCAAATGGGGGCTTATCAACATTAGTAAGTAGGGCCTCCAGATCAATTGAGTCAATGAGATCAATATGGTGACTTTCCCAATAAAGGAGAGTCAAGTCTCGAAGTGCTTTAAATTCCCGCATAGTGTATCCCAACCAATCAGTTGTCTCGATCTCAGTATTGGTTTTAGAATGTGTAGATTTCAATAGTAAAAAAGGTTTACATCAATAATGACTCCAAATAAGTCAAAGTTCTCTTCTGGGCAAAAGGTTAGTCCACGACTAAGCACCTGGATTTCGGCCTTTGTGAGTAAGTGAGAGGAAAGATTGACCACACTTAGTTGGTTTGAGGTAGTCTGGCTGCAAATGGGTCTAGACCCCTCTTGCTCCTGGTCGATAGGGGGGAGCCAGGGCCCCGGGAGGGGAAAGTTTAAAGGTTTTTGGGCAGTGGGTTTTTGGAGGGTATTGAGAGTGTTGTTGGTACTCACTATCCTTTCAGGTGGGAGATCTAAGTCATTCCCACCCGATTGTTGTTGGTATTCGTGTGATTCCTGAGTATTAGTAGCCTCTCTTTTTTCCTCGTATTAATATTCTCCGTAGAGCGTTTTGTACTTTCATGTTCACTAGGTCTCCTACTGGTTCGGCCTCTCTTGTTTCTACCTCTCCTATCTTGTGTAGGGTGTTTGTTATAGTCTTGTGAGGAGGAAGCTACTGGATTCTGGGATTTGTATGAGCCTTGGGGACCATACTGGTCCCTTGTGGGGGGTCTTCTATTGTTGTGTTTCGACTTGATCGTCCTTTTCGAATGAGGTTTCATAGCCTTGCATAAGGTTGGCCCATTCGTCACCATGGTACATGCTCATTATGACAATAATCACAAAAAATCACAAAAATCACAGAGGAAAAATGAACATAGCCAATGCCAAGCAACTCATGCCTTATCTCCACAAGGTCAGAAGGGAGGGGAGTGTTTTAACACTCCAATGAATTTGAGAAAAGGGACAAACCTATTGAGTGGAGAGAATTAGCTGCACACCCCGATATGTTTAGAATAGAAAAAAGGTCCCATGGGGCTTTGAAGCAGCAGATGTGAAGTAAAGTGGCAATGCAACGTCTATGGTAAAAACGTTTTATTACAAAAGTAATTATTGACATAAAAATTAAGGGGTATACAAGGAATGAGTTGCGGCAGAGTAACAAAATTGATTAAAATAACCATAACATTTCCAGATAAATAATGAAATACATGGCCTGAATAGTGGCAGGCAGGTGTATTTTCCTAACGCGTTTCGACCATTCGGTCTTCTTCAGAGGATTGTGGCTGAAAGAGATTTAATATTGTAAATGAGTGTGTACAGGAATTCTTAGTTTGTCTCTGTGTCCTCCCTGTGGGGTCTGTCCCCTTGGAAAAGGGGGAAAGACAGAGGGGGGGTACACCGACTCCCAGAGCCACAGGGAAGAGTATATACACAGAGAGCAACATCAGTATAGTATGTTGAAGGGAGAGGAGCTTTCCTTCTCCCTTCCACAGTAATCAAAATATCATCATCAACAGCAACATATATTTGCCTAGAAATTTAAGTTATGGGGCATCCAGTTGTGGTCCGATGCAGGCGTGAAGTGCAGGCCGACGATACTCCCGACCAGTCCCCCGGACTCGCCCAGTCCCCAACGTGATCGCCCAAGAGTGGCCCTCAGCCACTTGCGAGGAAGCACCAGACAAGACTGGTGGCGGACCAGAAGGACAGAGAAAAATGGGGTTTCAAAAAGTAAAAGGGGGGAGTCCTGGAATTGAGTAAAGTGGTTAGAAAATGGCCACTGGTTAGGTATGAGTGCATGAAGAAGTGGGATAATGGAGGTACAGGGTGGGAAACAAACAGGAGTGAATAGGGTTGGGGAGGTAGAACAGGTGGGATAGACTGGGAAGTGGAACAGGAAGGAAAAGGGGATGAGGAGAAAAACGTGATGGTGGAACAGGAGGGGAAATGATGGTAGGATGGAGAGGAAATTGGAAACTGGTGCTAAAGGTGAAGGAAGGGGGAGGGAAAAGTGAGTGCACGTGGGGATGGGGAATGGAGAATAAAAATTATGTACAAATAGGAGAAAGATAGTGATGAAGATAATGGTGAGTGAAGGGATGATAGAATGAGTGAAACGTAAAATGAATGGTGCAAAGACTAAGGAAGTGTGAAACAGGTGAGACCGGGGAAGGAAGAAGGAAGAGTGGTAGAGTGAGAAGAAAGCTAGAGGGTGAAAAGTGAAGGACAGTGGAGCTAGGATGGAATGTGAATGGGGGAGTAAAGAGTGATAGGTGGGAAGGGACAAAAAAAGGTGGAAATGTGAATGAGGAGGTGAAAGGAAAAGGGGAGAAGGGGGAGGAAGGAGGAAGAGAGGTGGAGGAAAGTGAAGGGGAAAGAAAAAGGGAGTGAGGGGTGCGTGGGGGATGTGAGAAGTAGTGGAAGACAAGAGGGGAGTGAAAGATAGTGACAGTAAAACAACGGGGGTGGGGTGACATGGTGACAGTGGGAAAGGGTCAAGTGGAAAAGCGTGGAAAAAGGAAGTGGGAAGTGACTAAAATCCAAGGTGACTGACAATGGGAGTGTAGGCGGTGGTGGATGGGAAGGGGACTGAAAATAAAATTAAAATAAAACAGATCGGGGTTACCTCCAAAATTTCCACTTGTACCCAAGGTGTTCAAACTGAAATAATGTCTGTTGCGTAAAAAGTATATGAGACCATTTAGTTATAACGGCAGGGGAGTATAGTCAGCTAGCTGAAAAGAGAGTAAGTAATGTAAGTAAAGTAGCTTACGGCTAGCTGGACAATGTCACTCATGGAGATGCCGCATGCCTCTCTGAGTGCCAGCGATCGGATGCGGAAATATATACCGCTCACGATACCGGGATTGGTCCAGCTGGTCCCACATGTTGTGGGAGGGGACAAGGTGTATTTCCCTTATCCAACCTGGTGGTCCGCCGATACCCAATGGTTGTCAGGGTGGTTCTTCCGGCGTGAGCGAGGATCGCGCGAAGCCGACACAGCCGTCGCTTCCGCATGACGCATCGCAACGTGCGACGCCGCCGTGGGCGCCGGGCGGCGCTCACGTAATGACGTCACCGCGTCTCGGAAGCGATCGTTCACGCCGCCAGCAGGGAGGGATTCACATCCACTTGGGCGGTAAGGCGCCACCCTGTGGATGCAACACACATTGCGCCATGGCGCGTGTATCTCCCGCCCTGCTGGGAAGTGGTACGAGGGGATAACTCAAGGACAGGGACAGGGAGAAGGCGGCTGGGGGACTGAACGGGAGACAACACGCCACGGACCCACACACCACAGCGCACCGCGGCCACACTGGAAAAAAGGAAAAACACACACATAACATCATTAAATGCATAACATAGGTTAACAAATCAATAGTGGGCAACAGATTAACCCCTTTTTTTTTCTATTCTAAACATATCGGGGTGTGCAGCTAATTCTCTCCACTCAATAGGTTTGTCCCTTTTCACATAACGGTTAGATAACTGTCAGTGTCCCTGCATTTAAGTCAGCAGCAGCAAATAGATGCCTCAGGAGTGTATAGACCAGGGGTGGCGAACAAGTTCGACAAAAAGAGCCAACATTTTTAACTGTGAGAGTCGGAGAGCCACACCACGCAGTGACCTGCCAAAACAGACAAACACTCACACAAAAGCATATCATTTTAACAATAATATATTAAACACATAATATAACATGCTCAGTCAGGTGTTTTTTGTTACCTTGTTGGAGTGATGGGATGATAATCTCAGTGGGATTTCTGGCATCTTTTGTTTTCAGTAATCTTCTGCAAATCAGGTTTGTATTCAGTTGTAGCCACTCGGAGCAGTTCCTTTACATGAGTGTCAGTCAGAATGGACCGGTGCTTTGATTTCACGTGTTTCAAAGTAGAAAACAGCTTCTCACAGACGTATGTTGACGAGAACATAGAAAGCAGCTTGAGAGCGGCTCTTTTTACACACAGGTATTTTTCAGTTGGCACAGCTCTCCAAAACGTAACATGGCCTTCCTTCAAAAGAGATTTCAGTCTATCGTCCTCGCGTAGCTCAATCATTTCTAGTTCACTCGCTGCCTCATCAGTAACAAGTGGGGTTTTCAGGCAGTCGGTGTCAGCATTAAACGGGTCGATGAGAAAAGTGATCTGTGGTCTTTTTTGGTCCAAGCCCTCAAGTAAACTTCTCTTGCAGTTGTGTAAGTTGTTTCACGTATCCAGCTATATCTGTTTTAACACCGGTCTTCTGCAGGGTGCTGCGCAAAGAAGGAAAATGGGATAGATTGCTGTTTTGAATGTGTGCTTTAAAAAGCTTCAACTTGTTTACAAAGGAGAATACACTTTGTGTCAGCTCAGGAAGGGTTTTTAATTTCCCCTGCAGGTCCACGTTTAGTTTATCCAAGTGTGAAAGCATGTCCACTAAAAATGCCAAATCCATAAGCCACTCGGGGTCTGAATGCAGAGGATACGTTTTGTTCTTCTCTGCCATAAACAATTTTACTGTTTCCAAAAGCTCAAAAAAGCACAAAACTACTTTGCCTCTTGAGAGCCGTCTCACTGCGCTGTGCAGTGGCAGGTCACCGGGCAAGTCTGCATCAAGTTCTGCAATGAGGTTCTTGAATTGCCGGTGATTAAGGGCGTGCGTACGGATGTAGTTCACAATCTTCATCACAGGCTTCATAACGTGGTCTAAAGTCAGTGTTTTGGACACAAGTTGCTCACGATGGATGATGCAGTGGAAGTTCCAAAATTCAGGGAAGGCGTCATCACCTTTACAAAGACCCACAAGTCCATTTACTGAGCCAATCATCGACGGTGCTCCATCCGTGACTATTGCGGAGAGTTTTTTAAAAGACATATTCGCTTTTTTTAAAACGGCAGTCATTGCCTCTTTTATGTCAGTACTGCGAGTTCTGTCTTTTAATGCGACAATGTCGAGAAGCTCTTCTTTAATCACGCAGTCCTCAGAAACCATTCGCGCAAATATTGCCAACTGTGGCTTGTCTTGTATGTCGCATGACTCGTCCAATGCAACACTAAAATAAGCACATGCGTTCAAATCTGCATGTAGATCTGACTCAATCACATTATTTATGTCTGCTATTCTGGTTTCAACTGTGTGCCGTGACAGCTGGAGATCATTGATGGAATCTTTGAGTTTTTTATTGTCTGGAGCCAAGGTTTCAATTACATCCGCAAAACACTGTTTTAGAAACTCCCCCTCATTGTATGTTTTTTTAGCACGGGCAATGTTCCACGCCACTTTATAGGATGCAAGGGTCACAGTTTCTCCATGCTTGGTTAATTGCTGAAACATTTGAGACTGTCTTTTTACCTGGCTTTTCAAGGTGCTCAATTTTTGCTTGCATAGTTCAGTACCTTTGGGTAATTCCTTGTCAATATTAGCATGGAGAGTGCTAAAATGACGCTGAAGATTTGAAGCCTTGAAATGTGATATCATAGTATTGCATATTAAACACAGCGCTTTCCCATTCCGTTCAATAAAGAAGAAAGCATCTTCCCATTCTTCCAAAAATGTCCTGTGTTCATCCTCATATTTTCGTTTAGCTTTGCATTTTGCCATTTTGAGTGAGGGGAAAAATCCTGCAGTGATGGTGAGGGTGTGCTGCGTCCTCCACACTAAGAACTAATGACAACATGTGACACATGGGTCCCCACGCTCTCTGGCCCGCGCAGTTGTTTCCGAGGGATGGGAGACGTGATGACGCAGCCTGGGGGGCGGGACTACGCGCTCGGAGATATCTCCTCAGAGGTCCCTCCTCAGAAGCAGCAAAACAAAATCCAAACTTGGCAAAGAGCCACAGGTATACGAAATAATGATAAGAGGCAAAGAGCCGCATTAATTTTGGCCGGAAGCCACATGCGGCTCGAGAGCCGCGTGTTCGCCACCCCTGGTATAGACCAATCCAGCAGGAAGCTGATCGGGGTGGTGAGCAATTGGGTATATTGAGGAGGATGGGAGTGCCTGGAGCAGTAAGATGGCCACTGACTTCCGGTGGTAGGCCGCAGCCTCGGACTTTCCTGATAGAGGGGGCCGGCTGGAATATGCAGAGTTCCTGTAAGCCTGGAGTCTCCCTCTCAGGCAGTGATCAGACCCCCCCCTCTGGCGGCTGTATGGAGAAAGTCTAGGGAGCCACCTCTATACTATATTACCAGGGCCGGGGCTCAGGTACTCACCGTGGACGGAGGAGGCCCCCGGACTGTAGGCCGCAAGATGGCGCCGCGCTGCGCCACGGAGCTCCATAATCCACGGCCGGATTAAGCAGGATTTACTCGGGCCCTTCAGCAGGGCTAGCAAGCGGTGACCCCCGAGGAAGCTCCGGTGGCAGCGAATTTAGATCCTCTCGCCCGACGCCCCAGACACAGGCACGGAGAGCTCCGGAGGAACAGGCCGCAAGATGGCGGTGGCGGCGTGGAGCGGAGCCCTCCCCGGCTCCAGCAGGGGATCCTGGCCAGCGCAAATCTCCGGAACCCCGGGATCGTCCGCAGGAGGCTTCGCAGGGCAGGTGAAGGTAAGCTCAGTTGAGTTGGACGCGGGATTGAGCTGGGATGGTAGGAGATTGTCAGCCGCCTGTGTGGAGCTCAGCATCCACACGTCCTCCCTGCTGCACGTCCGGACACGCCCCCCCCCCGATTAAAATTCTTTTGATCGGTACTCACCTCTCCACCGGCTTCCGGGTTTTCAGGGAATTCCGTCGGAAATCATGTGACGTCTCGGACACTGGCGGGGCTTGCCATGTCCATCTGAAGGGCTCCTTTGCTGTGACTTCTTATCTGCATGCCGGAGGGACCTTACTATTTGACACACACAAGGGCTGTTACACTTCCCTCTATCACTTCCCTCTATCAACCTGGGATTCTACAATCATCCACTGGGAGATGTGATAGTAGCCTTCACGGGACATCTACATGCCGACGGACTGATGTTAACCCCTCCTTATCTGGATTCAGCAGTGTTATTGTTGTACACATTTTTATACCAGTATCATACTTAGCTACATGTTTTTATGACTGCTTTTGCTACCGTTTAGTATTACTCGCACCATGTTTTACAGTTTATGTAGCTACATCGATTTTATCTCCAGTGCAATATTTATTTTGTTACCTACTTAAAGACTATAAAAGTTTTAATGCTATTCCCATCAAGCGCTGCCTTTGTGTGTTTTTTGTATCCTGCTATCCATTTTTCGGTGGTTGGTAGCTGCACTGGGAATCAGCCTGTAAGGAGATCAGCTAAAAGTAGTTGGATCTGTATGTGCGTTATAATTAATCGAATTTAGTCGATTAATCGATAAAAAAATAAAAATTATGAAACAAACACAAAAATTGTAATCAGTAACAGCCCTAGTAAATAGCATTAATAAACACACTTATTGTTTTCAAGAAGCCACTATTCTAGCGTTTGTGCCTTAAAAGGGTTTTTTTTACCTCAAGGAGAATAGCACCTGATACATATTTAATGAACACAGTGGGTTATAATAGGATAATTATATATATATATATATACTATGAATATAGATCTGTAAAGTTACTGATAGGACAGCTTTAGATTACTTTGCAAATCCTTCTGATACAGGCATATGGAATGTTACTATCTTTGAGTCACAGAAAACTAGATCCACTTCCAAGACAGTAGCAACAACAGTGACACCTACAGATATTCTAAATGAATAGCAAATGTAATATTATAAACATAACATTTAAAAATAATATTATATAAAGCTAATTTATATTAGAATGATATAGCATTCAGGGGTATCATTACTATATGTGTAAATAAAATTGACTAAATCAAAGTGTTTTTGTAGTGACAAATACATTTCTAATTTGCTAATGCCAGGCACCTCATAGAACATTGGTTCACATTGACTATTAAGTAGATGGCACCCCTCGTCCCTAGGAAGCTCTAAGGCCGCATACACACAAGGAGACATGTCCGATTGAACATGTCCGACGGACCGTTTCCAGCGGACAAGGTAGATTTATCCGTTGGTCTGATGTGCGTACACAACATCGGACAAAAATCCCCTCGGACCAGAACACGGGCACGTAAACCACGTACGACGTCACTATAAAGGGGAATGCCAAAGCATACGGCGCCACCCTCTGTTCCGCTTTTGCTAGTTATGTGTTAGAGAAGCTTTCAGTCTCCGCGCTTTACAGGTCGTATTTTCGGGTTCAGTGTGTGCTTGTGGGTTCGTATTTGGCATTCAGTGTTGGTGTTCGGGTCGTTTCTGCTTTGCAGTGGTGTCCTGTATGCTTGAATCTGTTTGACGTGCGATCTTTGCAGGTATTGCTGGATTTGGGGGTGCTTTCTGTTTGAGTGCGTTCTTGACTGACCAGCTGGCCAGTTTGAAGCCATGATGGAGCAGCAGCGTGACTTTACACGAGTTTGTGCTGGTTATGGGCTTGGTTCTGGATTTTATCAGCATTCCAGGGCTTTGGCCAGAAACAGGGGGAGGAGTTCCTGGGCCAAGAATTGGTTGCGCCAGCGTGACCAATTCTCTCCTATGCCTCTGCTTAGGGAAATCCAGGAGAATAATCCTGATGACTACAGAACTTTCTCCGTATGACGGACCCCGTTTTCCACCGTCTGCTGGATCTTCTGTCCCCCTATATCACGAGGCAGGACACTGTGATGCGCCAAGCTTATTGCCAGGCTTATTGCCACGTTGCGGTACCTGGCAACTGGGAGGAGCCTGCAGGACCTCAAGTTCTCGACAGGCATCTCTCCCCAGGCGCTTGGGATCATCATACCGGAGACGTGTTCTGCCATGATACAAGTGATGCAGGAGGAGTATATTAAGGTAAATTTCCTCCTTTAACATCACAATCTATGTCTTTAACCACTTAAGGACCCCCGCACGCACATATACAGCCACAGAATGGCACGTACAGGCACAAGGGCGTAAATTTACGTCCCCGCCTAAGTGCGGTTCGGGGGTCCCATCGGGACCCCCTCCGCGGCATGCAGGGGTCCCCCTGGCTCCGGGAGCGATCCGGGATCTGGGGGCGGATGTCGGCGAATACCCGCCCCCCCGCGATCGCTCCCAGCCAATGGGAGCGCGCTCCCAACCTGTCACTTCCTCCTCCTGTGTTTACACAGGAAGGAGGAAATGATGTATTCTCTCATCGCAGCGCTGTTTCCCAGCGCTGCTGATGAGAGAAGACATCACAAGTAAGTGTGCACCAACACAACACTGACACACACTCACATAGGCATATTAACCCCTTGTGATCGCCCCCCCCCACCCCCCTGTCACAGTGTCACTGAATGCAGTGATCTAATCACTGCATTTTAGTGTCAGTGTGACAGGCAGTGTAAAAAACAGTTAGTGTTAGGTTCAGGATAGCCCCCCACACCCCCCCTAATAAAGTTTTAACCCCCTGATCACCGCCCTAGTTAACCCTTTCACTCCCTATTGCCAGCGTCACTAAGCGATCATTTTTCTGATCGCTGTATTAGTGTCGCTGTTCCCGCTAGGTAGCTATTTTTTTTTATTGCGATTTTTTTTTTACTAAAGACATGTGGCTAAATAAATTTTGGCCTAAATGTTTGACTAAAATTTAGTTTATTTGATTTTTTTTTTAACAAAAAGTAAAAAATAGTGTTTTTTTTTTTCAAAAATGTCGCTCTATTTTTGTATATAGCGCAAAAAATAAAAATCGCAGAGGTGATCAAATACCACCAAAAGAAAGCTCTATTTGTGGGAAGAAAAGGACGCAAATTTTGTTTGGGAGCCACGTCGCACGACCGCGCAATTGTCTGTTAAAGCGACGCAGTGCCGAATCGCAAAAACACCTTGGGTCATTTACCAGCGTATTGGTCCGTGTCTTAAGTGGTTAATAATGTATGCTAATGTTTTTATTTTCTAGGATTTTTCACTAATTACCATGACTGTAATATGCTGTGTGTTGAATGTTTCCTTTTCTCCCCATGCATGTTGGTAAGTTTTCCATGTTCTTTTTGTTGGCCTACCTGCATATTTTTACCTTCACCACTAATAACCTGTCCAGCATGGTATCCTAGGGACAAACACACATAGTATATTGTTTTAGAGGCATTTTTTGGTCTGCTCCATTGTAGTTCTGCCCCCCCCCCTAAAAATGTTTATTGCCCCATCAGAGGGATATGGAGTCTGATAATAAGTGGGCCTATATTTGTGGCCAGAAATACTCCACAATAAAATTCTGAAATGTTAATAATGTGATGTTGCACAAGGATGCTTTTTGTATTGTGTTTGCAATGTTTATAATGTGCCAAAGTACTATTTTTTTTGTCCCCACAGTTTCCCTCCACGCCACAGGAATGGCAGACTTTGCTCAGCGGTGTGATTTTCCTAACTGCGGAGGGGCAATAGATGGGAAACACGTCCGCATAGTGCCGCCACCTCGTTCGGGGTCGTACTGTTTTACTACAAAGGTTTTCATAGTATCGTGTTGATGGCGGTGGTGTCAGCACACTACGAATTTTTGTATGTGGACGTGGCTGTCTGATGGGGGAGTGTTCGCGCGGACAGAATTTTACAAGTGTCTACAAACTGGTGGTCTGGAACTGCCACCGGATGAAGACAATGTGGAAGGACTTCCGTTTGTTTTTTTAGTGGACAAAGCTTTCAGGCTTGGACCTCACCTCATGCGGTCTTTTCCCCAGAGGACCCTCACCCCGGAGAGGAGGGTGTTCAATTTTAGGCTGGCCAGAGCCCGGAGGGTAGTCGAGAATGCCTTTGGGATACTCGCCAGCCGGGTCCGCCTGTTCCAGACAGAGATACACCTGGTGGAATATAAATTGAACACTGTTGTTTTTGCCTGTTGCATATTGCACAATCTTTTTACGCAGGCATTCCCAGACTTACCTACCCAACATCGGTGCTGAGGCAGGACTACCCTCAGATACCCTTCCTGGGCTGGACACTGGTCGCGCTGGCTCGGCCACCCAATCTGCTCGTGAGGTACGTGACAAATATGTTGAGTACTTCATGGGTCGGGGGGCCATAGCTATGCCAGATCATATTTCTTTATAATTCGGCCCCCAAAAGAAAAAAATATTCAAAGAAATAATAAAAAATAATACAAAATTCGACCATTGGACTTTATACAGTTGTTTGTCATTATTGCTTTCTTTTCTTTGAACTGTCTTCCTGGTTCTCCAACTAGTGCACTTCTAGTGCCAAATTTAGTTTGCATGTTTTAGTAAATACCCACAATTGCACATTATAGTCACTAATCTACAAACTGGGTATTGAGCATAGAAAGAAGAAGCCACTTTTTTTGGGTTTTTGGTTTATTTTATTTTTTGTTTTTGGTTTTTTTTTAACTTTTTATAGTTTTTGGTTTCCCAACTTTTTATATATTTTTTTCAAAACATGGTTATATATTTTTTTTTTTTTCAAAAAATATTTTTTATTTTGTTATGGATTATCCAAAACATTATTTTATTCCAACTTTAAAAAATCTGAAACAATGTAACTTACAAGGTTCAACCTTTTATAATCCCAACAACAGTCATGGTCTGATGTCACCCCGGAACACGCCAAAATTTGAAGATGCACACATTCTGTGTCAAGGTGACAAATGGTGTTTTCTCTCCTGAGAATCCATGACAAATGTCCACATGTGCTATCTGCCATCATGGGTGAGCAATGGATGTGTTTTGTGGGTGCAACCCCTTCCTCTCACCTACTTGAGAAGCGAGGAAGGGGTTGTACCCACAAAGCACAGACAATCGATGTCCTGTGATGGCAGATAGCACATGTTGACACACTGTGGGCCAGATTCTCAGCAGCGCTATGCCTGCGTAAATGGATATGCGCGGCGTAATTGTAAATGTGCGCCTGCGTATCGATGCGCCGTAAACACAGAACCACATACGCGAGAAAATCTTTTTCGTCTGAGCGGCGAAAATGCTTTAATCTAGCGCGGCATAGGTGCATAGTTACACGTCGCAAATATTCAGCTCCCATTGAATTAGCATGCAAATATGCAAATGAGGGAGATGCGCGGATTCCCGAAACTACGCGCGTTCGGCTTTGGCTACTCGTGCTGCGCGTAACACAAAAGCCTTGAGTAAACATACCCCTCATAAAAGCACGGGTAACTTTGCTCAAGACCGTGTACAAGTCAGCTGGAGAGCACCATAACGGACGAGCTGAGCAATCACACTTACTGGACAACACATTCGTATGCCAACATGCCAGGGGCAGCCATGGTCTTATCACTACTCATGTATGCAGAGGAAGAGGAGCATAGAAAGATGAGGAGGAGGAGGGGGGCACGTGAGAGGATCTACCGAGCGCGCATGAGCCTCTTTGGCATGGGTGATGAGGAGGTGTATCGCATCTTCAGATTCAGCCCTGCTGCCATCCTGGAAATAACCACAGCCCTGGAGGAGGACATCACCAGCCAGACATACCGCTCACATGCACTGCAGCCACTGGTGAAGGTACTGGCAACACTGCATTTCCTGGCCAGTGGATCATTCCAGCGTACAAGTGGAGTGGTGGCTGGGATGTCACAAACCAGCATAAGCAGATGTCTGCACCAGGTTGTCCCAGCAATCCTCAGACGCATGGCCAACCAAATCATCAGACCCACCACTGAGGACCTGCGGCTGAAGGCAATGACAGATTTCTACAGAATTGACAGATTCCCACGCACCATCGGGGCCATTGATTGCACACATGTCGCACTCCAGCCCCCCAGTGCCACAGAGCACATTTACTGCAATCGGAAGCATTGGCACTCCATCAACGTACAGGTGATAGCCGATGCCAAATACCTCATATGGCACGTCCGTGCCAAAGACCCTGGGTCCAGCCATGACAGCTACATATACCGTCAAAGCAACATCCCAGAAGATTTTGAGCAGGACATGTATGGAGACAGCTGGCTGGTTGGTGAGTGACATGGGTGGCAGGCATGACTGTCCCCCCCATGATGCACACATCACAAGGGGCACATGCACTACTAACATCCTCCTGTCTTTTCCCTTACAGGTGACTCTGCATATGTACTTGGACCCCATCTCATGACTCTTTTCCGCAATCCCCAAACCAGAGGAGAGAGAAGATACAATGAAGCACACATCAAAATCCGTGCAGTGGTTGAGCGTACATTTGGCCTCCTGAAGTCCCGTTTCCGATGCCTGGATAAGTCTGGGGGGGCCCTATTGTATTCCCCCAACTTTGTGGGTCAGATCATCGGTGCATGTTGCATTCTGCACAACTTTGCCATGAGAAAGGGCCTGCAGATTGCCCTACATGATGACCTGTCTCCCCAACCACACAGCCCCCCCCCCTGCCAGAGGAGACCCCGTCTGCTGATGGAAGAGCAGTCAGGAGGGTCCTCGTGTTACGAATCTTTGACCGTTAAACACACACATTCATCATGGCACACAGACAATGCACGCGTGTACACCACTGTGGTCCCTAGATCACACACCCCACATCCACATCACATTGGATTAGCCCAAGTCCAGCATGTAGGACTTGGGAGCAGCAACGCCACATCAAGGCCCCAATGATGTTGCTGTCCATTCATACACCATTCACACAGCCGTGGGGATAACTTCTCCCCAACGGCCGAGGGTGACACCCCTTACTGGCAGGAGTGCCACCCCCACATTCACACACCATTCACACTGCACCGTGTGCAGTATCAATAAAATAAAAAAAAAAGCTCTTAACCAGAGCATTATAAAATAAAATAAAAAGCTCTTAACCAGAGCATTATAAAATAAAATAAAAAGCTCTTAACCAAAGCATTATAAAATAAAATAAAAAGCTCTTAACCAGAGCAAAATAATCCAATAAAAAAAATTAAGGGGCCTGGCGGGGGCTCCGCCTGGTGCCACGGCTCCTGCCCCTCACTTGCCTGGGGGCAGCCACGGTGGGGGGGGTGGGGTATCAGGTGGAGGAGTAGCATCCCCACGTCCCTCCCTGGCTGCCTGCATGCCCTCCAGGGCAACCGCAATGCAGGTCTGGACAGCTGTCTGCTCCATGACTGCAAGCCGCAGGGCTTTGACCTCCCCCACAAGATTGGAGGTGGTCGCCTGCAGCTCCGCCAGGCTGGTCACTGTCGCTGCGCTGTTCCCAGCGACATCCAGGATGGCGTCCGTAACGTGACCCGAGGAGGCCAGGCTGTCGGCCAGGCGCCTCATCATCACCACAACCTCAGAAAGGTGGAGATTCTGCTGGTCCTGCTGCCTGGCCAGCTGCTCCGGCAGGACCTTGGGTACACCCCTGGTCTTGCTTGTCGCCTTCTGGGGAGTGGCAGGGGACCTGCCATAAGGGGAGGATGTTGAGGGGCCGAAGATGAGGGGGGGAAACAGAGGGACTGGAGAGGTTGGGGGTGGATTCTGAGGGGCTTGACAAAGATGGGGGGATAGCCTGGGCTGGTACGGGCAACCCATGGTCCTCCTCCAAAACAAGGTAGAGCTCCTGGTCGACGAGCTCCTCCTCAACCACCTCCTCCGTAGACGTGTGCCCACTTCCCTCCAAGCCCTCTTCCAGGGGGGCAGCCAGAGGGACTGGATGCTCGGGGGATGTCTCCGGACGGGCCCTGGCAGCCACAGATGGCCCCGCTCCCTCCTGCACATCTGTGGATGACACAAAAGATGCACATGTTGGTGGACCCACACACTTGGCACATGTTCCCCTCCATCCCCACACATGCTACACAACAGATAGAATATAAAACACACTTACCTGTCCTCAGGGCTGGCTTTTCGGACTCGAAGCCCCCAACTCCCTCAACCTGCTCCCTCTGCAGGCAGCGGGCGACCACCTTCTCCTCCTCAGTCAGGCGGACGTTGCAGGGTGGGCCCCCTCCAGTGCCCCTGGCATGCCGAATTTGAGTCGCCAGCTTGCCCTTCACGAGACGCCGCAGGGCATTCATTTTTTTTTTATGTCCTGCGGTGTTCGGGTCTCGTGAGAAAGGGCATTAACTTGGCAAGCCACCTTCATCAGGATTTGATCCCTCCGGGACTTGCTGGTCTGGGCACTGTCAGCACCATGGAGCCGTGAATCATATTTTTCCATTGCCCTGACAACAATGGCCCTCTCCTCTGGGGAGACATTTTTCTTCCTCCTCTCCTTACCAACAGTAGTCATGGTCCTGCAAAACATTTGAACGTGACAATCAAAAAAATGGGAGACGTTTGCACTGCACGGGTGCATGTGTGGCCGCATTATATACCCTGCGCCGGCGAATCGTAGGGAGGCTTTGCGCATGCGCAGAAGGCATCCACGTCACGGCGCGGGTCAACCACGTCACGGCGCGGGTCATCCACGTCACGGCGCATGCTCCAATCGTCCCAGCCTGCATTTGCATGGGGTCACGCTTCATTACAATGCAACACGCCCACTTCCCTCCTACTTTGGAGTTGCGCCGGATTACGCCGATGATTTTACGCGACGCAGGCGCATCTTGGAGCGCATTTACTTAGGGAATACGGTACTTGCCACTCCGTGTTACGTCGACGTAGTGCATAATTAGGCGCGCAGCTACGAGAATCTGGCCCTGTGTGTGCATCTTCAAATTTTGATGTATTTTGATGTGAAATTTGAAAAACGGTTGGGAGGGGGGTGGGCAGGGGGTGTTCAGTCTTTGATACGGCCCATCATGTGAATGATGTTTTTGAAGTTTTGTTCTATCACCATCATCCTTTGCCTCATATTGGCCATTTCGGTGCTGCACTCCATGATCTGTTGGATTACTTTTGTGCAATTGCACATGAAAAATGTGTAGTAGCAGATGTGCTAGTTCTACTCATCCTAAAAAAAAAAAAAAAAAAAATAATAACATTAGTAAGGTGCAGGCCTATCTACATCTCTTTTTCCCTGTGAAGCTGGGGTGTCACTGACCTGTTGTACTGTTGATAATCTCCACATCTTCCAAATCTTCTCCTTCTTCCACTTCTTCTTCTCACCAATCCTCCTTCTTCCACCAATCCTCCTTCCACCAATCCTCCTTCTTCCACCAATCCTCCTTCTTCCATAAATCCTCCTTCTTCCATAAATCCTCCTTCTTCCATAAATCCTCCTTCCTCCTCTCTTCCTTCCTCCTACTTCCACCACTCCTTCTTCAACATCCTCCTCCTCCACAAGCGTTTTTTTTTTATGAGACAGTCTGGGCCTCCCTGCCTCCTCCCCTAAAAAAACAGTAAACAAAAGGGATACTCATCAGCACACAGATATTTTTGGAGGGCAGAATTCGCAAACATTGCTTAGAAGTGGCTTACAATTGTGTTTTTTGGCTTATTCCACCAAACCTATTTTTTTTTATATGACTTTTCCCAAGCTGTGATACTGCCCCTTTTTAGCGAAGTGACACACATGGATGGCCCCCAGAATAATTAGTTGTCGGAGACCCTTAAAAATATATTCTACTTCTTATTTTATGGGGGAGACACAGGTGCTCTTGAGTCCAGATGTGAAAACAGCTGCTTATTATTATCACTGTGTGAATGAATCCTGTTTGCCTTTCACATTCTAGTAAGTTTGAACAAACACATCATCTTTTCCCCATTGTTTAGAAACGTTGTTTTAAGCCAAATAGCCATGTCCAGGTGTGATGTTCCTGGAACAACATCGGATTTCTGAGAAACTATGTGATGGAACGATGTTTACTACTACGATCGTGAAAAAACGTCATATTTACTAAAAACACATTAAAAACTTAATACATGTGTTCAAAAGTACAACCAGGCCAATGAGGCAGATGTAGAAATATACATGCCAACTAATTCAGAAAGACAATTGCCAATCAAAATAAGTATTAAAGTACCTACTTTTATCAATAATTTTCTTGATCTTCAGATACTGGTCTGGCTCACGCAGTTTCAAGTCCGACCAGCGTTTACGGAGCTGCTCCTTTAACCTGGTGACCCCAAACATGTCATAAAGTTTCCTCGCAACCTTCTCTATAATTTTAGCCTTCCTCCGGTTAGGGGTGCTGTATGGCCCATGATCCCCATCATAATCTTTACGACGCAGGATGTCCACCATCTCCACCATTTCTTCTAGAGACATATTTGTTGCCTTGTAGCGTTTGGGCCTGGATCGGGACATTCCTGCCTCTGTCCCTTCCTGACCCTGATGAGAGGGTGACACGTACCTGGGGGATGAGCCTGACGAGCAGAGGGAGACCTATCGTACCGTCCTGGTTCCGGGATCACTGGGGGTGAGACAGTGACCGTAGGAGCACAGTGGGGTATGAGTGCCTGCAGAGTCTATGAGATTGGAGATGAAGGAGAATGATAAAGGCTGGAGCGCTGTAGGTGCAGGCAGCTGGATGCAGATCATCGGATGCAGGTCAGCGGATGCAGGTCAGGAGATGCAGGTCAGGAGATGCAGGTCAGCGGATGCCGATTAACTGGTTAGCAGGATGCTGGTCAGCAAGATGCAGATGAGCGGATGCAGGTCTGCGGATGCAGGTCAGCGGACGCAGGTCACCGGATGCAGAAACATGCACATACAAATACAGGCGACAGCAGGAGACTCAGACAGGCCAGGTCATACACGGAGGATCAGTACAGGCAAAAAGCAGCAGGCAAAGAATGGTCAGATTTCAGGCTGGATTCGGCAACAGAGGATCAGGCAGACAGGTAAACAGAGCAGGTCAGGACTGGAGATGTCAGCAGAGTCAGAAAGCCAGGTCAGAATGATGCAGGTTCAGGTCTCTGAATGAGATTCAGATCAAGATCACAGTGCTGCTGAGGGGTTTAAATAAGGCAGCCTGTTGCCAATCATTGGAATCAGTCTGCACTGTTAACCCTTAGATGACAGATCCCTGACAGAGGGTAATGCACACTCGTGTGACATCGCCATATTTTCTTTGCACAGTGATTAGGGGCATGGAAAAGAGGAAATGGTCCGTCCTGGGCGGCGACGAGGGTGGCATTTCATGCTTGCGCGGAGTGTATAATGAGAACGACGTGATTACGTAGGTTACGCAGATGTTAAACGAGCGTAAGCGTGGAGCTACAGAGACGAAGGTAAATTACAACATATGAGGCCTAGAAAGTTGAGGCATGGCATGGGGGGGTCAAAAGCGGGCGTAGAATATGCAGACGAAGTGGGCGGCGTTTCATGCTTGCGCGGGGTATATAATGAGAACAACGTGATTACGTAGGTTACGCTGAGATTAATCGAGCGTAAGCGTGGAGCTACAGAGACGAAGGTAAATGACAACATGGGATCAGCAGAAGCCTAGAAACTTGAGAGCCATTGGATGGGGGTTTTGTATGTTGTTTGCACCCTTTGCGCTACTTATTTAAGTATCTTGGGGCCCACCATGCTATTTTGTTCTCCAAGTGCTTGGACACATCACTAAATATATATATATATATGTGAGAATGCTCTACCCTCTTTATTCGTAGTCTTGTGTATTCAGTCAGATCATGCAAGTATTGTTCTGTGTTGGTTGGACAGAGGTAATTAGGTAGTGTATTATGGCATCAATGCTGAGGGGCATGAGAGCTACACATGAAATAGTGCCTTGATGATTGCTAGCATTAATAATATTGGTGGATGGGTTATAGATGCCATGTATTTAGTCAATTGGAACCAATGGGTCTGCATGTAAAATCAATTTTTTTGTACAACAATGGGGCAGAGCTGGCCAGCATTGTAGCAGCAGGAGACAATGTGTTTGTATAGTAGCTCGACAATGATTGTGCACATATTCTGACAATGTCAAAGCTGAGCCTTTTTTAATTCGTGTTTTCTGTTTATTTATCTTTTGATATTCTAGACATTATTTTTGAGAAAATAAAAACCTAATATGGACCTATTGAACGTCCAAGAGAACACATTACGGTTAATTGAAAAATATATAGAGATGCCCATACTTTGGGAATCCAGGCACCAGATACAAAAACAAGGTAATTGAGCGCACTCCCAGTGTGTACCTGTACGTATTGATTGTGTGAGATGAGGGGGGTGGGGAGAGTGAATGTTATTGTTAAATCAGGAAAAAAAAGTCAATGGATGTGCATTAGTCCATATCAATGTCCATGTCACTGTAATAGTATAAACAAAACTTTGCTAAGTGGCAGCCAGCTGACAGATGAAGTGGTCTGTGAAGCAAAAAAAGAAAGAAAAGCGGCACCTTCTGAGCGTAGCAGGTAAGCGTTTATTTTGTGTAACAATAATGTATAAAAGACATACTCACAAACCGAGTATGAGATCAGGCGTTAAAACATATAGGTCGTCATCCGCGGGGATCCCGGTGGGTGCAATCCTCAATCGTGCATGAACGTAGCTGGATCCTTGCCACTATATGCCTGAAGAAGAGACATGCATGTCTCGAATGCGCGCATCCTCCCGCACCCGGAAGTGACAACAAGAACTGCAGCAGATCGTAGAAACTAGCTCCCTTCTCAAGGTTCCTAGACCATTTGGTCCCTACCATCGCTGCCGCTAGTGGCAAGGATCCAGCTACATTCATGCATGATTGAGGATTGCACCCACCGGGATCCCCGCGGATGACGAACTATATGTTTTAACGCCTGATCCCATACTCGGTTTGTGAGTATGTCTTTTATACATTATTGTTACACAAAATAAACGCTCACCTGCTACACTCAGAAGGCGACGCTTTTCCTTATTTTTTTGCAATCCAGGCACCAGGACTACCATAAGACCCACCTAAGATTGGCAGCACTGACGGAGATAGCAACATACATGCAGACTTGGGTTCCAGACTGTACAGACATGATGGTCAAGGATAAAATGAATAACCTCAGGAGCACGTACAGAAAAGTCTACAAAGAGCAAAAAAATTAAAAATGGTTTGGGTCCACCATATATATCTATACCAGACACATATTTACTAGATAAGGCTCTTGAAAAGATTTTGATGGGGGCCCCATGGCGTTATTTTTTTCTTAACCACTTAAGACCCGGATCAAAATGCAGGTAAAGGACCAGGCCCCTTTTTGCAATTCGGCACTGCGTCGCTTTAACTGACAATTGCGCGGTCATGCGACATGGCTCCCAAATAAAATTGGCGTCCCTTTTTCCCCACAAATAGAGCTTTCTTTTGGTGGTATTTGATCACCTCTGCGGTTTTTAGTTTTTGCGCTATAAACAAAAATAGAGCGTAAATTTTGAAAAAATGAAATATTTTTAACTTTTTGCTATAATAAATATCCACCAAAAATATATAAAAAAAAATTTTTTCCTCAGTTTAGGCCGAACGTACTGTATTCTTCTACATATTTTTAGTAAAAAAAATTGCATGTTTATGATTTATTTTTTTACTACTAATGATGGCGATCAGCAATTTTTTTTGTGACTGCGACATTATGGCGGACACATCGGACAATTTTGACACATTTTTGGGACCATTGTCATTTTCACAGCAAAAAATGCATTAAAAATGCATTGTTTACTGTGAAAATGTCAATTGCAGTTTGGGAGTTAACCACAAGGGGGCGCTGAAGGGGTTATGTATAACCTCAACTGTGTTTCTAATTGTAGGGGGGTATGGCTGTTGGTGTGACATCATTGATTGTGTGTCCCTATTCTAGGGGACACACGATCGATGACATCGCCACAGTGAAGAACGGGGGAAGCTGTGTTTACACACAGCTCACCCCGTTTTCAGCTCCGGGGGACCGATCACGGGACTCCGGCAGAAATCGGGGGTCTGCGGGTCCTGTGTCCGTGGTCACGGAGTGCTTCGGACGGGGGGTCGCGGGCGTGCATTAACCAATCACGTACCGGTACGTGATTGTGCCCAGATGTGCCATTCTGCCGACGTATATCGGCGTTAGGCGGTCCTTAAGTGGTTAAGGAAATAGTAAACACTGTTTACAAAAATGTGTACTGTCTTTTTAAGAGAAAAAAAATAAAAAATTGTGGGTTCCCTTGACAAAATCCATGCAAGACCCCTATCCTTGATAAGAGCCTGGTATAGATTTAGAAGTGGACAATTAAAAGAAAAGACTGTATTAAGCTCACCATTTAGCCAAACACATTGAGCAGAATAAAAAAAAAATACAGTAAACTATTTATTAAAATATTACCCCAGCACTTGCAGTTTATAACTATTTCAAAGCTGATGGCTTCTGCTCTCTGAGATGGCCTGAGCAAGGAGCACGCATGCTCCGGAGGTGAAGCCGCCTCCTTCACCCCGAACCCGGAAGTGACATCATACCTGATTCTCCAGTGTTCCCTGCTGTTCGGAATAGGCTGCAAGTGCTGAAATCCATCCGTGCGAGCTGCCAGCTGTACCCTGGAGACATAGACACCAAAGAAAGACCTCCTCCAAATCATACTGCAGATTATTGATTAC
>JAJQKJ010002855.1:0-85619 GCA_029574335.1 Rana kukunoris
GCTAGATCGCAGAGTTCTTCCCGGGGCTCTCTTGAGGAACCTTCTCCGCAGGTAGCCAGGGGCTGTGCCTTTTCAAGATCTTATACATAAGGCAGCCGGCTTTGAACATAGAACGTTGAACAACGGGCAGCCAATGCAAGGCTTTCCCGGGCAGGGTGATATGTTCCCTCAAGGGGACACCCCGTGAGTAACCTTGCCGCTGCGTTCTGAACAAGCTGCAACCTGCGGGTGGATTTCCTTGGAAATCCTAGATAAAGAGAATTACAGTAGTCTAGGCGACTACCGATCGTGGCGCAGACCACGGTCTTTTTATCTGGTGGCTCCAGGTACTTAAAAAAGCACCCGAAGTAGCTTGAGCTGCCAGTGGCATGAGCTGACAACCCTGCTTATCTGTGGTTCCAGAGTCAATCTGGAGTCCAGGATGAAACCCAAGTCCCGCACCTGGGTACCAACCACCAGTGGGGCGCCAAAAGAGGCGGGCCATGGGGGGAGGTTAGGTGGACAGGACGAGTCGCTGAAGATGATACCCTCAGTCTTGTCTCCATTCATTTTAAAGAATTGGAGGCCATCCATGTGTTGACATCCTCCAGACAGGAAGCTAGTATGAGACTGGGAGTCCGGTCCTGGGCAACCTCAGATAAATCTGGGTGTCGTCTGCATACACTTGATACTGGACTTTATGGGTCTGGATGACATCAGTCAGTGGCTTTCATATAGATGTTAAAGAGTAGGGGCGACAAGGACGAGCCCTGAGGCACCCCACAAACCAGGGCTGAGTTAGTGGAATAATGAGGGTGCCCAAGTTTTGATCTTTTGCACTCTGCCCTGGAGAAATGATGCCACCCATGCCAACGCTGCGCCATCCATGCCCAAAACAGATTGCATACGTCGTAGTAAAATCGTGTGATTGATGGTATCAAAAGCAGCCGACAAATCCAGCAAAACCAAAACTACCGAATCTCCATCGTCCAGGCTATTGAGGACATCGTCATAAACACATAGAAGACTTGTCTCTGTACCACGCCCAGGCGGAATCCAGACTGGTGTTCATCCAGAATGTTAAAGGACTCCAGATAACTCTGCAACTGGATCACCACCAGTTTTTCCATGATCTTGGCCAGGAACGGTAGGTTAGAAATAGGCCGATAGCTGCCCAAGACAAGGGGGTCCAAGGAGGGCTTTTTTCAGCAGAGCAGAAACTACTGCTGCTGCTTTAGCCTCTCCGGGACCACACCCGTCCGGAAACAGCTATTGACTACATCCCGTATAAACGGGGCAAGGAACTCAGCGGCCTCCTTGATCAGAGTGGCCGGCAGACATCCAGGGGGGAGGACGACGGCTTCAAAGAAGTTATCACCTCAACCACCTGGGAGACCGTCACCATCTGAAAGCAGGAGAGCCCCGGGGCCGACCCAGAGTAGCCGGACGCCTCTTGGGCAATAGCGGGCGAGATGATATTATCTCTAATGTTCTCAATCTTAGAGATAAAGAAGTCGGCGAGCTCCTGGCACCAATCCTGCGACTCCCATAGGAGTTGGTTTGGTAGCCAGGGCTGGGAGAGTTTCAGATGTTATCTTGAAGAGCTCAGCCGTGCTGTTAGAGGCCTCCCGGATTCTTTCCGTGAAGTAGCATTTTTTGGCCTGCTTGATGGCTCTCTTGTAACCATTGAGAGCCTCAAGATAGGGCTTTTTGTCCAAGTCAGTTGTCGACTTACGCCAGCGTTTCTCCCTGGCACGAGTGGTCTGCTTGAGGAGCCGAAGCTCCTCAGTAAACCACTGTGGATTTTTTCCCTAGGGGACGGGGGTTAGATCTTAACTTCCGGGGTGCCACACTATCAAGTGCACCTTCCAGAGCCAACTCCAACAGCGCTAATTTAGCGCTGGGGTCGGTCAACCCAACAAAACCAGTTGCCCGTAACCTCTCACCCACCAAGGTCCCGAAAGTCCCCGGACACACTCTACGGAGATTCCGGGAGTAAATCCTGGGACCCGATCTGTCTGGGATATGAGGCCTCTTTTTTGAGCCTTACAACGGAGAATGGGATGTAGCTGTGGTCCGACCAAGGGACAACCATGGGAGGGCCACAGACTAGAGGGGCTTCGTGGTTCAAAACCCAATCCAGGGTGTGGTGGGGCCGGCCCGATGGTGTGGGGCCGGTAACCAATTGGTGAAACCCCAAATCTCTCAGGCCTGTAATTGTGTCTTGGGAGAGGGGGTTGGTGGAATCTTCCCCCCATAGATTGATATCACCCAATATACAGGCCTGTTTCCCGGACATAGCCAGATGGGATGCTAGCTCCGCTATATCCATAAACAGAGTGGGTCTGTGATTGGGGGGGCTGTAGATCACTGCAAGGCCTATGGTATTATTAGGAGCCAATTCCCAGTTGACTATAAGGGATTCAAAGGAGCCAAAGACTCTGTCCTGACAGGTGGCAGGACAGATCCTCAGCTCCTTTTTAAAGATGATGCCCACTCCTCCCCCCCTCCCCACCGGTCTGTTACAGCATAAAATAGCATAGTTGGGGGAACGAGCTCATCCAGGATAGGTGCGTGGTGGTCCTGGAGCCAGGTCTCTGTGAGGAGGAGGAGGTCGAGGTTATCCTCGGTAATGAGATCCCGAATCTGGGTGGCATTAGCCACCGCAGATCTACAGTTAAGTAGGCCCCCTCTGAAGGTAGGCAGAAGAGGGGCTCTAGCACTAGAAACAAGTGTTTTTTGAGGGCTGGGCTTAAAGGAGTGAATGTGCCCTACTCTCACTGAATGGGGCACAGTTGGAGCCTGCCAAATATTGTTCTTTTTTAAAATAGCAATGGTAGAATCAGTTAAATGAAGGGACGGGGAATCCATCCCTTCATGAAAGAGGAAGTATAAGTTAAAAGGCCCCTAGGGCCAGGATATAGTAGGGGGTCCATTGAACTAACTAACTAAAAAAAAGCTTGCAGCCCGAAGGAGAGCAGTATAAGTAATTCTAAATGTCTTTCTACCAGAGGGGGGGGGGGGGGGGGGGGGCTAAACTTCCCTAAGTCTTTGAATGTGTTGGTCAAATCATTATTAAAATCATCAGAAACTGAACCAAAATGCACTAAAAACAGAGCAGGTCAGCAGACAGGTGAGTAGAGGCACAGGTTTTAAAAGCACACTGAAAAGTAAATGTCTTATCTGGCCAGGCAGGGTGCCGCCGCCATGTAAATACTTCCTGGATGGTCAGGTGATCGCTAGGCTCCACCCCCGCGTCGTCGCACTCTCACACAGCGTCAAGCGGAGATGATCAGCAGGTGCCACAGATGGAAGGCGAACAAATAGGCAGTCCACACAGAGCAGGTCAGCAGACAGGTGAGTAGAGGCACAGGTTTTAAAAGCACACTGAAAAGTAAATGTCTTATCATTGCGCGCTCTGAGAAGAGAAGGGCTAATAATATCGGTCATAATGCAGAAATCCATTAACGGCGCAGTCCTTTTTTTTTTTTAAAAAAAGCGTTGTGTAGGTTTAGGCAATACGCACGGCGTCGGCTTCACTTACAGACAATAATGCGTTTGGCGGGTCGTTGTAGAACATCGGCCTCCTCGTGAGTCGGAACCTTTTATTCCGGTTCAGTGATTTCCGCAGTGCCGCGTCTGTGCGCTGATCTCGTGTAGAAGAACCAGGAGCCCGCGGCTAATTATACACACAAAAAAAAAAGATTTAATTAGGGGATCGTTTTTATGCGGTTTTTATTAGAGGTCGACCGATATGGGGTTTTTTTTCTGGCCGATGCCGATATTTAGAAATCTGTGCGGCAGATGGCCGATATATGATGCCAATTTTTGCGCCGATATTTTAGGCCGATTTTTTATTTTTAATTGGTGGCACTGGAAGGAAGATGGCACTAGCAGAAGGCACTTATTGGCACTGGCAGGTTGCACTGGATGGCACTGAAAGATGGTACTAGCAGGTGGCACTGATTGGCAGATGGCACTGGCAAGTGGCACTGGGTGGCAATAGTTAGCACTAGTTGGCATTGGCAGGTGGCACTGATGGCTTTAGTTGGCACTGGTAGGTGGCACTGGATGGAAAGTGGCACTTACTGGCACTGGATGGTGCCACTGGTATTGGCAGGTGGCATTGGCGGATGGCACTGGATGGAAGGTGGCACTAATTGTCACTGGATATTGGCACTGGCAGGTGGCATTGGCGGATGGCACTGGATGAAATGTGGCACTAATTGGCACTGGCAGGTGGCATTGGCGGATGGCACTGGATGGAAGATGGCACTAATTGGCACTGGATATTGGCACTGGCAGGTGCATTGGCGGATGGCACTGGATGAAATGTGGCACTAATTGCACTGGCAGGTGGCATTGGCGGATGGCACTGGATGGAAGGTGGCACTAATTGGCACTGGATATTGGCACTGGCAGGTGGCATTGGCGGATGGCACTGGATGAAATGTGGCACTAATTGGCACTGGCAGGTGGCATTGGCGATGGCACTGGATGGAAGGTGGCACTAATTGGCACTGGATATTGGCACTGGCAGGTGGCATTGGCGGATGGCACTGGGTGGAAGGTGGCACTAATTGGCAGGTGGCATTGGCGGATGGCACTGGATGGAAGGTGGCACTAATTGGCACTGGATATTGGCACTGGCAGGTGGCACTGGATGGAAGGTGGCACTAATTGGCACTGGATATTGGCACTGGCAGGTGGCATTGGCGGATGGCACTGGATGGAATGTGGCACTAATTCGCACTGGATATTGGCACTGGCAGGTGGCATTGGCGGATGGCACTGGATGGAAGGTGGCACTAATTGGCACTGGCAGGTGGCATTGGCGGATGGCACTGGATGGAAGGTGGCACTAATTGGCACTGGATATTGGCACTGGCAGGTGGCATTGGCGGATGGCACTGGGTGGAAGGTGGCACTAATTGGCACTGGATATTGGCACTGGTAGGTGGCATTGGCGGATGGCACTGGATGGAATGTGGCACTAATTGGCACTGGATGGTGGCACTGGTATTGTTACTGGCAGATGGCACTGGATGGCATTGGCAAGTAGCCCTAATTGGCACTGGCAGGTGGCACTGGTGCAAAAAAATTGTGTCACCCCCCCTCTCAGTACAAAGTTACCCCACTCTCCGTCCAGTATAGACACCCCCCCCCCCCCCCTGCTGGACACCAGAGCGGCGTGTGTCCCACAAACGCAGGCCCTTCCTCCTCTGTGGGCATAAAACAGAGGAGGGACGCCGCGCTGGGTGTACCAAGATGGCCGCGGCTCCGGAGCTAGGCCGAAGCCGCGGTCTTTCCTGATGCTGTGACCGCGGCGGCAATCCACGGATTGCCGCCGCAGTCACGGCATCAGGAAAGGCCGCGGCTCCGGAGCCGTGGCATCGCTAGCGAAATTTTAAAAACATCGCCCCGATTTGGATAAAAATCGGCCGATATATATCAGCCTACCTCTAGTTTTTTATTTCTTGCGCTATAAACAAAAGAAAAGTGACAAGTTCCGAAAAAAAAAAAAATAAATATAAATATATATATATATATATATATTATATATATATATATAATATATATATTTATATATATATATATATTTTATATTTTTTTTACTATTTGCTCTAATAAATATCGAAGGTAATTTCTCGCTGGTCTGTGATTTCAGCCAATCGGGTGGACGGGGCCCTGGAAGCTGTACCTGCACCCGGAAGCTCAATTTATTTATTTTTTTCAATCGTCAAACATTCCCTTTAACCACTTGGCGCCCGCGAATGACGGGCACAGCGCGGACCCCACATGCCGGGAGGCCGTCGATTGGATGTCCTCCCCTCCGCGCCGCTCTCTGCTACCCTCTTCGCACGCTGTGACCGCGCCCGTCGCTGAGACTCGGGTGACCACAGATCCGTGTATAGGGGGGCCGGTCCTGAACTCCTTTACCATGTGATCAGCTGTCAGCCAATGACAGCTGATCACGTGATGGAAACAAATGCTCGCTAATCGTCCCCCCCCCCATGCTGACAGCGCTGGCTTCTGTGCAAGGGACCCGAAGAGGAAGAGGCAATTCTGCCTCATCTGTGCAATCCATACCCCCTGCCTTTGCCACCTATCAATGCCCACCAGTGGTGCCAATCAGTGCTGCCTATCAGTGTAACTTACCAGTGCCCATCCCTGCCACCTATCAGTGCCCATCACTTCCAGTTATCAATACCACCTATTAGTGCCACTTCTCAGTGTCCACCAGTGCCACTTATCAATGCCCTTCAGTACCACCTCTGTGTCACCTCAGTGCCCACCGGTGGTGCCTTATTGGTGCCCACCAGTGCAGCCCATCAGTGCCCACCAGGGCAGCCTCATCAGCGTACATCAATGAAGGAGAAATTACCTGCTTGCAAAATTCCATAACCAAAAAAAACAAATTTAAAATACAGAATAAAAAAAAATATATATATATATATATATATATATATTTTTTAATTAAAATTAAAAATATAAAATAAAATACCATAACAAAAAAAAACTAATTTAAAATACAGAATAAAAAAAAAAAATATATATATATATATATATATATATATATATATATATATATATATATATATATATATATATATATATATATATATATATATATATATATATTTTTTTTTTATTCTGTATTTTAAATTTGTTTTTTTGGTTATGGTATTTTATTTTATATTTTAATTTTAATTAAAAAAAAAAAAAATATATATATATATATATATATATTATATTTTTTTTTTATTCTGTATTTTAAATTTGTTTTTTTTGGTTATGGTATTTTATTTTATTCTGTATTTTTTATTTTTTTTATAACAAAAAAAACCGCAGAGGTGATCAATTACCACCAAAAGAAATCTCTATTTGTGGGGGGAAAATGTAACTTATCAGTGCCCATCACTGCCAGCTATCAATACCACCTATTAGTGCCACCTATCAATGCCCTTCAGTGTCGCCTCTCAGTACCCACCAGTGCCGCCTTATCAGTGCCACCTTATTGGTGCTCATCGGTGCCGCCTCATCGATACCCATCAGTGCAGCCTCATCGGCGTACATTAATGAAGGAGAAAAATTACCTGTTTGCAAAACTTTATAACAAAATATAATATATAATATATTTTTTTTTTTTAATTTTTGTATTTAAAAAAAAAAAAAAATCTTTATAAAAATAAAAAAAAACCGCAGAGGTGATCAAATACCACCAAAAGAAATCTCTGTTTGTGGAGGAAAAAAATGTAAGTTACCAGTGCCGATCAGTGCCAGCTATCAATGCCACCTATTGGTACCACTTCTCGGTGCCATCTAGCAAATCCCTTCAGTGCCCACCGGTGCCGCCTATTGGCGCCCACCAGTGCCGCCTTATCGGTGACCACGTGTGCCACCTTTATCGGTGCCCATCAGTGGAGCCGCATCAGCGTACATCAACGAAGGAGAAAAATAAGCCGTTCGCAAAATTTTATAACGAAATTATAAAATATCATTATTTCTTTTTTTTTTTTTTTTTATTGTGTATTTTAATTTTTATTTTTTTTTATAACTAAAAATAAAAGCCACAGAGGTGATAAAATACCACCAAAGGAAAGCTCTATTTGTGGGAAAAAAAATTATAAATCTGTGTACGGCGCTGTATGACCGCGCAATTGTCATTCAAAGTGGGTCGGGCGCTGAAAATTGGCCTGGGCAGGAGGGGGTTTAGCGCCCGTAAGCAAGTGGTTAAGGACCTGTCTGAGGACACACATAGGTGGCCGTTTTGTTGGGGGGGGTTGAAAGTTGAGAGCCAATGAATGTCGGGGTCGGTATGAAGTCGCTGTCGGGTCTGCACACTGTAGATGCTCTTTTGGGTAACTCTACCTGAGGCCGGGGGGGGGGAGGGGAGGGGGGGGGTAATACGATAAACTGCTGACAGCTGAGGGCCGATGTGCTTTATTGTGTTTTTTACGTTCCTGGAGGATGAAATGAATACTGAAGAGCCGTGCCCCGGGTGAACTTCGCTCCGGCACGGCCGGGTTGTGTATCATGGGGGGCGGATTTGGGGGGGGGGGGGTACAGCTGACTACCACTTGTCACCACCTCCTCTATAAAATCTTGACTAATATGCATTCTGGCTTCTGAATTCTGCGCTCCTCTTATATTTAGAGAACGATCGGACGCGATCGGACGCAATAATTCCCTTTTCATGCTGTGATTGTGTTTTTCAAATGTTTGGATAGGGGGTGGGAAGGGTTAAATTCCAAAAAAAGAGACAAAAAAAAGAGACAAACCGTTTTCTCTGGAGTCCAAAAAAACTTTATTATTTGATTTTTTCAGCAGGAACGCGGGTTACGCAGTTCCTGCACCTCCAGCACTCGTATTGGCTGTGAGGGGATCTGGGGTGTGCCAATGCTGGCTGCTGGGGGGGTCTATTCTCCTAAGTGGGGTGTATATTGTTGTCGGAGAGGTGTATTGTTGCTGGGGGATCTTTTGTTGCGGGGGAGGGGTCATATGTTGCGGGGAGGTCAATTTTTGCTGAGGGATCTACTGTTGAGGTAGAGGTCTATTGCTGCTTGAGGGTTTATTGATGCTGGCTGCTGGGAGATCTGTTGTTGATGAATGGGGTCTGTTGTTGCTGCTGGGAGATCTGTTGTTGATGAATGGGGTCTGTTGTTGCTGAATGGGTCTGTTGATGATGAAATGGGGTCTGTTTGTTGCTGAATGGGGTCTGTTGTTGCTGAATGGGGTCTGTTGATGCCGAATGGGGTCTGTTGATGCCGAATGGGGTCTGTTGTTGCTGCTGGACATCTTTGTTGCTGCTTGACATCTGTTGTTGCTGCTGGGACATCTGTTGTTGCTGAATGGGGTCTGTTGTTTGCCGTATGGGGTCTGTTGATGCCGAATGGGGTCTGTTGTGCCGAATGCTGATGCCGATGGGGTCTGTTGTTGCTGTTGTTGCTGCTGAATGGGTTTATTGTGGGGATGAGAGTCTGTTGTTGCTGAATGGGGTCTGTTGTTGCCGAATGGGGTTTGTTGCTGTTGTTGCCGAATGGGGTCTGTTGTTGCCGAATGGGGTCTGTTGTTGCGAATGGGGTCTGAATGGGGTCTGTTGTTGCTGAATGGGGTCCCTGAATGGGGTCTGTTGTTGCCGAATGGGGTCTGTTGTTGCCGAATGGGGTCTGTTGTGCCGAATGGTTGTTGTGCTGATGGGTGCTGGGGTCTGTTGAATGGGTCGTTGTTGCTGAATGGGGTCTGTTGTTGGGGTCTGTTGATGGGTCTGTTGTTGCGAATGGGGTCTGTTGTTGCTGGGGTCTGTTGTTGCCAATGGGTCTGTTGTTGCCGAAGGGGGCTGTTGATGGGTCTGTTGTTGCTGAATGGGGTCTGTTGTTGCTGAATGGGGTCTGTTGTTGTGTGATGCCGAATGGGGTCTGTTGATAGCCGAATGGGGTCTGTTGATGCCGAATGGGGTCTGTTGGGGTCTGTTGTTGCTGCTGGGATGCTGAATGGGGTCGAATGGGGTCTGTTGTTGCTGCTGGGAAGATGTTGTTGATGAATGGGGTCTGTTGATGATGAATGGGGTCGTGTTGTTGCTGAATGGGGTCTGTTGATGATAAATGGGGTCTGTTGAGATGAATGGGTCGAATGGGGTCTGTTGATGATGAATGGGGTCTGTTGTTGCGAATGGGGTCTGTTGATGCCGAATGGGGTCTGTTGTTGCTGTTGATGCCGAATGGGGTCTGTTGAATGGGGTCTGTTGATGCCGAATGGGGTCTGTTGTTGCTGGGGACATCTGTTGTTGCTGCTGGGACCTGTTGTTGCTGAATGGGGTCTGTTGTTGCTGAATGGGGTCTGTTGTTGCTGAATGGGGTCTGTTGTTGCTGAATGGGGTCTGTTGTTGCATTGGGGTCTGTTGGTGGGGTCTGCTGCTGTTGTTGGGGTCTGTTGTTGCTGAATGGGGTCTGTTGAATGATGATGGGGGTCTGTTGATGATGAATGGGTCCGAATGGGGTCTGTTGATGCTGGGGTCTGTTGATGCCGAATGGGGTCTGTTGATGCCGAATGGGGTCTGTTGATGCCGAATGGGGTCTGTTGTTGCTGAATGGGGTATGTTGATGCTGATGAATGTCTGAATGCTGAATGGGGTCCTGAATGGGGTCTGTTGTTGCCGAATGGGGTCTGTTGTTGCCGAATGGGGTCTGTTGTTGCCGAATGGGTCTGTTGATGCCGAATGGGGTCTGTTGATGCCGAATGGGGTCTGTTGATGCCGAATGGGGTCTGTTGATGCCGAATGGGGTCTGTTGATGCCGAATGGGGTCTGTTGATGCCGAATGGGGTCTGTTGATGCCGAATGGGGTCTGTTGTTGCTGCTGGGACATGTTGTTGCTGAATGGGGTCTGTTGATGCTGATGGGGTCTGTGATGTTGGGGTCTGTTGATGATGAATGGGGTCTGTTGTTGCTGAATGGGGTCTGTTGATGATAAATGGGGTCTGTTGATGATGAATGGGGTCTGTTGTTGCTGAATGGGGTCTGTTGTTGCCGAATGGGGTCTGTTGTTGCCGAATGGGGTCTGTTGTTGCCGAATGGGGTCTGTTGATGCCGAATGGGGTTGTTGTTGATGCTGTGGGGGTGTTGCTGATTTGGCTGATGGGGTCTGTTGTTGCTGAATGGGGTCTGTTGTTGCTGAATGGGGTCTGTTGTTGCTGAATGGGGTCTGTTGTTGCAGAATGGGGTCTGTTGATGAAGAATGGGGTCTGTTGATGATGAATGGGGTCTGTTGATGCCGAATGGGGTCTGTTGTTGCTGAACGGGGTCTGTTGTTTCTGAATGGGGTATGTTGATGATGAATGGGGTCTGTTGATGCTGAATGGGGTCTGTTGTTGCTGAATGGGGTCTGTTGTTGCCGAATGGGGTCTGTTGTTGCCGAATGGGGTCTGTTGTTGCCGAATGGGGTCTGTTGTTGCCGAATGGGGTCTGTTGTTGCCGAATGGGGTCTGTTGTTGCCGAATGGGGTCTGTTGTTGCCGAATGGGGTCTGTTGTTGCCGAATGGGGTCTGTTGTTGCCGAATGGGGTCTGTTGTTGCCGAATGGGGTCTGTTGTTGCCGAATGGGGTCTGTTGTTGCTGAATGGGGTCTGTTGTTGCTGAATGGGGTCTGTTGTTGCTGAATGGGGTCTGTTGATGCTGAATGGGGTCTGTTGATGCCGAATGGGGTCTGTTGTTGCTGGATGGGGTCTGTTGTTGCCGAATCGGGGCTGTTGAATATGAATGGGGTCTGTTGAATATGAATGGGGTCTGTTGATGCCGAATGGGGTCTGTTGTTGCCGAATGGGGTCTGTTGTTGCTGCTGGGACATCTGTTGTTGCTGAATGGGGTCTGTTGATGCTGAATGGGGTCTGTTGTTGCTGCTGGGACATCTGTTGTTGCTGCTGGGACATCTGTTGTTGCTGCTGGGACATCTGTTGTTGCTGCTGGGACATCTGTTGTTGCTGAATGGGGTCTGTTGATGATGAATTGGATCTGTTGATGATGAATGGGGTCTGTTGATGATGAATGGGGTCTGTTGATGATGAATGGGGTCTGTTGATGATGAATGGGGTCTGTTGTTGCTGAATGGGGTCTGTTGATGATGAATGGGGTCTGTTGTTGCTGAACGGGGTCTGTTGTTGCTGAACGGGTCTGTTGTTGCTGAACGGGGTCTGTTGTTTCTGAATGGGGTCTGTTGATGCTGAATGGGGTCTGTTGTTGCTGAATGGGGTCTGTTGTTGCCGAATGGGGTCTGTTGTTGCCGAATGGGGTCTGTTGTTGCCGAATGGGGTCTGTTGTTGCCGAATGGGGTCTGTTGTTGCTGAATGGGGTCTGTTGTTGCTGCTGGGACATCTGTTGTTGCTGAATGGGGTCTGTTGTTGCCGAATGGGGTCTGTTGTTGCCGAATGGGGTCTGTTGTTGCTGAATGGGGTCTGTTGTTGCTGCTGGGACATCTGTTGTTGCTGCTGGGACATCTGTTGTTGCTGAATGGGGTCTGTTGATGCCGAATGGGGTCTGTTGTTGCCGAATGGGGTCTGTTGTTGCCGAATGGGGTCTGTTGATGCCGAATGTGGTCTGTTGTTGCTGAATGGGGTCTGTTGTTGCTGAATGGGGTCTGTTGTTGCTGAATGGGGTCTGTTGATGCTGAATGGGGTCTGTTGATGCTGAATGGGGTCTGTTGATGCCTAATGGGGTCTGTTGATGCTGAATGGGGTCTGTTGATGCTGAATGGGGTCTGTTGATGCTGAATGGGGTCTGTTGATGCTGAATGGGGTCTGTTGATGCTGAATGGGGTCTGTTGATGCCGAATGGGGTCTGTTGTTGCCGAATGGGGTCTGTTGTTGCCGAATGGGGTCTGTTGTTGCCGAATGGGGTCTGTTGTTGCCGAATGGGGTCTGTTGTTGCCGAATGGGGTCTGTTGTTGCCGAATGGGGTCTGTTGTTGCCGAATGGGGTCTGTTGTTGCTGAATGGGGTCTGTTGTTGCTGAATGGGGTCTGTTGTTGCTGAATGGGGTCTGTTGTTGCTGAATGGGGTCTGTTGTTGCTGAATGGGGTCTGTTGATGCTGAATGGGGTCTGTTGATGCCGAATGGGGTCTGTTGTTGCTGGATGGGGTCTGTTGTTGCCGAATCGGGGCTGTTGAATATGAATGGGGTCTGTTGAATATGAATGGGGTCTGAATGGGGTCTGTTGTTGCCGAATGGGGTCTGTTGTTGCCGAATGGGGTCTGTTGTTGCCGAATGGGGTCTGTTGTTGCTGCTGGGAGATCTGTTGTTGATGAATGGGGTCTGTTGTTGCTGAATGGGGTCTGTTGATGATGAATGGGGTCTGTTGTTGCCGAATGGGGTCTGTTGTTGCCGAATGGGGTCTGTTGATGCCGAATGGGGTCTGTTGATGCCGAATGGGGTCTGTTGATGCCGAATGGGGTCTGTTGATGCCGAATGGGGTCTGTTGATGCCGAATGGGGTCTGTTGTTGCTGCTGGGACATCTGTTGTTGCTGCTGGGACATCTGTTGTTGCTGAATGGGGTCTGTTGTTGCTGAATGGGGTCTGTTGTTGCTGAATGGGGTCTGTTGTTGCTGAATGGGGTCTGTTGTTGCCGAATGGGGTCTGTTGATGCCGAATGGGGTCTGTTGATGCCGAATGGGGTCTGTTGATGCCGAATGGGGTCTGTTGATGCCGAATGGGGTCTGTTGTTGCTGCTGGGAGATCTGTTGTTGATGAATGGGGTCTGTTGTTGCTGAATGGGGTCTGTTGATGATGAATGGGGTCTGTTGTTGCCGAATGGGGTCTGTTGTTGCCGAATGGGGTCTGTTGTTGCCGAATGGGGTCTGTTGATGCCGAATGGGGTCTGTTGATGCCGAATGGGGTCTGTTGATGCCGAATGGGGTCTGTTGATGCCGAATGGGTCTGTTGATGCCGAATGGGGTCTGTTGTTGCTGCTGGGACATCTGTTGTTGCTGCTGGGACATCTGTTGTTGCTGAATGGGGTCTGTTGTTGCTGAATGGGGTCTGTTGTTGCTGAATGGGGTCTGTTGTTGCTGAATGGGGTCTGTTGTTGCTGAATGGGGTCTGTTGTTGCTGAATGGGGTCTGTTGTTGCCGAATGGGGTCTGTTGTTGTTGATGAATGGGGTCCGATTGGGTCTGTTGATGGGGTCTGTTGTTGCCAATGGGGTCCTGTTGTTGCCGATGGGGTCTGTTGTTGCCGAATGGGGTCTGTTGATGCCGAATGGGGTCTGTTGATGCCGAATGGGGTCTGTTGATGCCGAATGGGGTCTGTTGATGCCGAATGGGGTCTGTTGATGCCGAATGCCGAATGGGGTCTGTTGATGCCGAATGGGGTCTGTTGTTGCTGCTGGGACATCTGTTGTTGCTGAATGGGGTCTGTTGATGCTGAATGGGGTCTGTTGATGATGAATGGGGTCTGTTGATGATGAATGGGGTCTGTTGATGATGAATGGGGTCTGTTGTTGCTGAATGGGGTCTGTTGATGATAAATGGGGTCTGTTGATGATGAATGGGGTCTGTTGATGATGAATGGGGTCTGTTGATGATGAATGGGGTCTGTTGTTGCTGAATGGGGTCTGTTGTTGCCGAATGGGGTCTGTTGTTGCCGAATGGGGTCTGTTGATGCCGAATGGGGTCTGTTGTTGCTGAATGGGGTCTGTTGTTGCTGAATGGGGTCTGTTGTTGCTGAATGGGGTCTGTTGTTGCTGAATGGGGTCTGTTGTTGCTGAATGGGGTCTGTTGTTGCTGAATGGGGTCTGTTGATGATGAATGGGGTCTGTTGATGATGAATGGGGTCTGTTGATGATGAATGGGGTCTGTTGATGCTGAATGGGGTCTGTTGTTGCTGAACGGGGTCTGTTGTTTCTGAATGGGGTATGTTGATGATGAATGGGGTCTGTTGATGCTGAATGGGGTCTGTTGTTGCTGAATGGGGTCTGTTGTTGCCGAATGGGGTCTCTGTTGTTGCCGAATGGGGTCTGTTGTTGCCGAATGGGGTCTGTTGTTGCTGAATGGGGTCGAATGGGGTCTGTGGGGTCTGTTGATGATGAATGGGGTCCGAATGGGGTCTGTTGTTGCCGGGGTCTGTTGTTTCTGAATGGGGTATGTTGATGATGAAATTGGGTCTGTTGTTGCCGAATGGGGTCTGTTGTTGCCGAATGGGGTCTGTTGTTGCCGAATGGGGTCTGTTGTTGCTGGGGTCTGTTGTTGCCGAATGGGGTCTGTTGTTGCTGGGGTCTGTTGTTGCCGAATGGGGTCTGTTGTTGCTGGGTCTGTTGTTGCTGAATGGGGTCTGTTGATGCTGAATGGGGTCTGTTGATGCCGAATGGGGTCTGTTGATGCCGAATGGGGTCTGTTGTTGCTGCTGGGACATCTGTTGTTGCTGAATGGGGTCTGTTGATGCTGAATGGGGTCTGTTGTTGCCGAATCGGGGCTGTTGAATATGAATGGGGTCTGTTGAATATGAATGGGGTCTGTTGATGCCGAATGGGGTCTGTTGTTGCCGAATGGGGTCTGTTGTTGCTGCTGGGACATCTGTTGTTGCTGAATGGGGTCTGTTGATGCTGAATGGGGTCTGTTGTTGCTGCTGGGACATCTGTTGTTGCTGCTGGGACATCTGTTGTTGCTGCTGGGACATCTGTTGTTGCTGCTGGGACATCTGTTGTTGCTGAATGGGGTCTGTTGATGATGAATTGGATCTGTTGATGATGAATGGGGTCTGTTGATGATGAATGGGGTCTGTTGATGATGAATGGGGTCTGTTGATGATGAATGGGGTCTGTTGTTGCTGAATGGGGTCTGTTGTTGCTGAATGGGGTCTGTTGATGATGAATGGGGTCTGTTGTTGCTGAACGGGGTCTGTTGTTGCTGAACGGGGTCTGTTGTTGCTGAACGGGGTCTGTTGTTTCTGAATGGGGTCTGTTGATGCTGAATGGGGTCTGTTGTTGCTGAATGGGGTCTGTTGTTGCCGAATGGGGTCTGTTGTTGCCGAATGGGGTCTGTTGTTGCCGAATGGGGTCTGTTGTTGCCGAATGGGGTCTGTTGTTGCTGAATGGGGTCTGTTGTTGCTGCTGGGACATCTGTTTTGTTGCTGAATGGGGTCTGTTGTTGCCGAATGGGGTCTGTTGTTGCCGAATGGGGTCTGTTGTTGCTGAATGGGGTCTGTTGTTGCTGCTGGGACATCTGTTGTTGCTGCTGGGACATCTGTTGTTGCTGAATGGGGTCTGTTGATGCCGAATGGGGTCTGTTGTTGCCGAATGGGGTCTGTTGTTGCCGAATGGGGTCTGTTGATGCCGAATGTGGTCTGTTGTTGCTGAATGGGGTCTGTTGTTGCTGAATGGGGTCTGTTGTTGCTGAATGGGGTCTGTTTGATGCTGAATGGGGTCTGTTGATGCTGAATGGGGTCTGTTGTTGCCTAATGGGGTCTGTTGATGCTGAATGGGGTCTGTTGATGCTGAATGGGGTCTGTTGATGCTGAATGGGGTCTGTTGATGCTGAATGGGGTCTGTTGATGCTGAATGGGGTCTGTTGATGCTGAATGGGTCTGTTGATGCTGAATGGGGTCTGTTGATGCTGAATGGGGTCTGTTGATGCCGAATGGGGTCTGTTGTTGCCGAATGGGGTCTGTTGTTGCCGAATGGGGTCTGTTGTTGCCGAATGGGGTCTGTTGTTGCCGAATGGGGTCTGTTGTTGCCGAATGGGGTCTGTTGTTGCCGAATGGGGTCTGTTGTTGCCGAATGGGTCTGTTGTTGCCGAATGGGGTCTGTTGTTGCCGAATGGGGTCTGTTGTTGCTGAATGGGGTCTGTTGTTGCTGAATGGGGTCTGTTGTTGCTGAATGGGGTCTGTTGTTGCTGAATGGGTCTGTTGATGCTGAATGGGGTCTGTTGATGCCGAATGGGGTCTGTTGTTGCTGGATGGGGTCTGTTGTTGCCGAATCGGGGCTGTTGAATATGAATGGGGTCTGTTGAATATGAATGGGGTCTGTTGATGCCGAATGGGGTCTGTTGTTGCCGAATGGGGTCTGTTGTTGCTGCTGGACATCTGTTGTTGCTGAATGGGGTCTGTTGATGCTGAATGGGGTCTGTTGTTGCTGCTGGGACATCTGTTGTTGCTGCTGGGACATCTGTTGTTGCTGCTGGGACATCTGTTGTTGCTGAATGGGGTCTGTTGATGATGAATGGGGTCTGTTGATGATGAATGGGGTCTGTTGATGATGAATGGGGTCTGTTGATGATGAATGGGGTCTGTTGATGATGAATGGGGTCTGTTGATGATGAATGGGGTCTGTTGATGATGAATGGGGTCTGTTGTTGCTGAATGGGGTCTGTTGATGATGAATGGGGTCTGTTGTTGCTGAACGGGGTCTGTTGTTGCTGAACGGGGTCTGTTGTTGCTGAACGGGGTCTGTTGTTGCTGAACGGGGTCTGTTGTTGCTGAACGGGGTCTGTTGTTTCTGAATGGGGTCTGTTGATGCTGAATGGGGTCTGTTGTTGCTGAATGGGGTCTGTTGTTGCCGAATGGGGTCTGTTGTTGCCGAATGGGGTCTGTTGTTGCCGAATGGGGTCTGTTGTTGCCGAATGGGGTCTGTTGTTGCCGAATGGGGTCTGTTGTTGCTGAATGGGGTCTGTTGTTGCTGCTGGGACATCTGTTGTTGCTGAATGGGGTCTGTTGTTGCCGAATGGGGTCTGTTGTTGCCGAATGGGGTCTGTTGTTGCTGAATGGGGTCTGTTGTTGCTGCTGGGACATCTGTTGTTGCTGCTGGGACATCTGTTGTTGCTGAATGGGGTCTGTTGATGCCGAATGGGGTCTGTTGTTGCCGAATGGGGTCTGTTGTTGCCGAATGGGGTCTGTTGTTGCCGAATGGGGTCTGTTGATGCCGAATGGGGTCTGTTGTTGCTGAATGGGGTCTGTTGTTGCTGAATGGGGTCTGTTGTTGCTGAATGGGGTCTGTTGTTGCTGAATGGGGTCTGTTGATGCTGAATGGGGTCTGTTGATGCTGAATGGGGTCTGTTGATGCCTAATGGGGTCTGTTGATGCTGAATGGGGTCTGTTGATGCTGAATGGGGTCTGTTGATGCTGAATGGGGTCTGTTGATGCTGAATGGGGTCTGTTGATGCTGAATGGGGTCTGTTGATGCTGAATGGGGTCTGTTGATGCTGAATGGGGTCTGTTGATGCCGAATGGGGTCTGTTGTTGCCGAATGGGGTCTGTTGATGCCGAATGGGGTCTGTTGATGCCGAATGGGGTCTGTTGATGCCGAATGGGGTCTGTTGATGCCGAATGGGGTCTGTTGATGCCGAATGGGGTCTGTTGATGCCGAATGGGGTCTGTTGATGCCGAATGGGGTCTGTTGATGCCGAATGGGGTCTGTTGATGCCGAATGGGGTCTGTTGATGCTGGGGTCTGTTGAATATAATATGTAACTACAAACCTTATAACGTCCCGATGTCTTTCCATGTTTTTGGCGCAGGTGCGGTGGGAGGAGTCTGCGCTCTCGCCAATGTCCTCGGCCCCCAGCTGTGTGAACTGGAGAGACTGTGCCTGAGCGGCCGCTGGCAGGAGGCGAGAGAACTCCAGTACCGGCTGATCGAGCCAAACGCTGCGGTAAGTGCGACCGACGGGACAGGACTTCATGTCATGCAGCGTTTTCTCCACAAGGGGGCGTCTGCTTCCAGGTTATATATCGGGGGCAACTGTGGTTTTTTTTTCGGAAGATTTCCGGGGAGTTTTTTTTTTTTTTTTTACCTACTTCATCGTCCCGGAGGATCTGGCTGCCCAATGACCGGGGGCAATTTTTTTGGCAAAACGGCGCTGTGTCGCTTTAACTGACAATTGCGCGGTCGTGCGACGTGGCTCCCAAACAAAATTGGCGTCCTTTTTTCTTCCACAAATAGAGATTTTTTCATGCACTCTGCAGTGTAGTGGAGCATCATGGGAAATGTAGTTCCAAAACATCTGGGGTGCCGAGGTTCCCCATCACTGGTTTAGGCCGATACGTATTCTTCTACATATTTTTGGTAAAGAAAAACAAAAAAAACACATCGGACACTTTAAACGCTATTTTGGGACCATTGTAATTTTTTTGATCAGTGCTATAAAAAATGCACTGATTACTATGTAAATGGCACTGGCACAGGGAAGGGGTTAACCAATAGGGGGCAAAGAAGGGGTTAAGTGTGTCCTAGGGAGTGATTCTAATGGTGTGGCTACGAGTGACACGACATTGATCGCTGCTCCCGATGACATGGAACAGACGATCGGTGTCCTGTCACTAGGCAGAACAGGCAGATGCCTTGTGTACACAGACATCCCCCCCGTTCTGCCGCTCCATCAAACGATCCCGGGACACCGGCGGACATCGAGTTTGCGGGTCCCGCCGGCGCGGTCACGGAGCTTGCGGCAAATTGAAAGTAACGTACCTGTACGTTGCTTTGTGCAGCCGCGCCGTTCTGCAGGAGGCGGTCTTGGCAAGCGGTTAAAGGGCTCGTTCACAGCGGCGGTACTACAGCTTACACCTGTGTGAGGGCGGGGCTTGTATGCACAGGTGTTGTGTGCATCCCCATGCAGGCAGTCCCATCCCTGTCAGTTGGGACACAGCGGCAGACGGTCAACACTCAGGGATGTGCACTCGCATGGATGTCAAATTGGGAGCAGAAGCTGTGCCATTGCAGCCGCTGCATCCCAATTGGCATTTACCACTTCAATAGCGGGGGGGGCACTTCTACACCTTCCTGCCCAGGCCGGATTTTAGTGCTGTCGCAATTGGAATGACAATTGCGCAGTCATGCTACACTGTACCCAAACAAATTTGGGCGTCACTGGTAGGCACAGACAGGCGGCACTGATTGGGCAGGTACTGAACAGGTGTTAATTTTGGGCACTGATTGGCACTGTGATGGACACTGGCACTGTGGTGGGCACTGATTGGCAGGTACTGAACAGGTGTTAATTTTGGGCACTGATTGGCACTGTGATGGACACTGGCACTGTGGTGGGCACTGATTGGCAGGTACTGAACAGGTGTTAATTTTGGGCACTGATTGGCGCTGTGATGGGCACTGATTGGCACTTTATTGGGCAGTGAGAGGGGGTTATGATAGGGCACTGACTAGGCACTGATTGGCACTGTGGTGGGCACTGATTGGCAGGTACTGAACAGGTGTTAATTTTGGGCACAGATTGGCACTGTGATGGACACTGGCACTGGTGGGCACTGTTTGGCAGGTACTGAACAGGTGTTAATTTTGGGCACTGGCACTGTGATGGACACTGGCACTGTGGTGGGCACTGATTGGCAGGTACTGAACAGGTGTTAATTTTCAGCACTGATTGGCACTGTGATGGACACTGGCACTGTGGGCACTGATTGGCAGGTACTGAACAGGTGTTAATTTTGGGAACTGATTGGCACTGTGATGGGCACTGATTGGCACTTTATTGGGCAGTGAGAGGGGGTTATGATAGGGCACTGACTAGGCACTGATTGGCACTGTGATGCACACTGGCACTGTGGTGGGCACTGATTGGCAGGTACTGAACAGGTGTTAATTTTGGGCACAGATTGGCACTGTGATGGACATTGGCACTGGTGGGCACTGATTGGCAGGTACTGAACAGGTGTTAATTTTGGGCACTGATTGGCACTGTGATGGGCACTGATTGGCACTTTATTGGACAGTGAGAGGGGGTTATGATAGGGCACTGACTAGGCACTGATTGGCACTGTGGTGGGCACTGATTGGCAGGTACTGAACAGGTGTTAATTTTGGGCACAGATTGGCACTGTGATGGACACTGGCACTGGTGGGCACTGTTTGGCAGGTACTGAACAGGTGTTAATTTTGGGCACTGGCACTGTGATGGACACTGGCACTGTGGTGGGCACTGATTGGCACTTTATTGGGCAGTGAGAGGGGGGTTATGATGGGGCACTGATTGGCAGCTGATTTGTACAATTGATGGGGGCTGAGCTGATAATCAATGTGCTGGTTATCGGCACAAACCCCTCCATCTGACAAGGAAGGCCATCGTTTACCGGCACTTCCTAGTTCACGCTGTGATTGGTCACAGCTGATCACGTGATAAGAAGCCTCTGACAGAAGCTTCTTACCATGGCACTGGCAGGCGTTTCTGGTTGGCACAGATGAGGCGGATGTGCCTCTTTCTCTTCGGGACCGATGTCCTTTGCACAGAAACCGGCGATCGCCTTTTTTATTTTTCCTCCTTGCGTTTTCAGCGTGAGGGAAAAAAAAAACGATTACAGAGCTTCTGTTCACATCAAGTAATCAGCTGTCATTGGGTGATCACAGTACACGCCCTGCAGGGGGCGTGTGAAAAGGGGGGGGACATCTATTGACTGCCTCCCGCCAAAGTAGGTCCACTCTGCAGCCGTCATTCGCCATAGCGCCGATCTGAAGGAGTTCATTGATTTACGAGTAAATCATTTTTATTACCCCTGTAACTTTTTTTTTTTTTCCTGATGAACGTCTTCTACAACCTTAGACGTTTTCTAATCTTACATCTCTCTTACGCTGGGTAAGAAAACACCAGACGGGCCCCGCTCCCAGGAGCAGCGTGGTGCCCAGTTGGCATCGCAGCTGGCATTTTGTTAAGTAATGGGATGTGCAGCTGTCCCCCGCTGGCGGCCTTCCAGGTAACATAATGCAGCTGGTGTGTGTTTTGCTTTGCGCCGGGAAGGCATGACAAACCTTCCAGGGTCATTCCGTCCGTCCGCCCGCCCGCTCGCCCGCAGAAGGAGCCATAATAGGGATTAATGGGCACACGAAAGGGATGAATGTGTCGCTGATTGATTGAATTACACGGGGGCCCCGTCACTCGGAATGTCCCCTTCACATGACGCCGACTGATAACCTCGTCCTTCCACCTCTTCCATCCATCCATTTATTTATTTATTTTTTTCTATCGCGTTTTAATTTTTACATTTATTTAATTATGCGAAATGTTCTGTTATACTGAAATGTTCTAAGAATTCCGGATTATTAACCACTTAAAGGGGTGTTCCACCCAAAAAAATTACCTTTTCTCAATCCACTCCTCACCCCCATACATGCCACATTTGGCATGTAATTTTTTTGGGGGGGGGAGTGGGGGCTTCAGTAGGAGTGGGACTTCCTGTCCCACTTCCTGCTTCCGCCGAGGGGCTGGTTAGGCGATTAAGCTTAATCGCCTACACCAGCCCCCTCCCTGTAGGCGATCACATGGGACACTGACAGGTCCCATGCGATCGCCTCTCCAATCAGCGGCGAGCCGCGCCGCGCACAAGCATGCGCAGTACGGCTCGCGCATGCGCAGTGGGTGCCCGGCCGTGAAGCCGAAGGCTGTCACGGCTGGGTGCCCACAGTCAGGATGGAGACGCCGGCCGGGGAGGGGGGCAGAGGAGCGGAGCCCCGGTCGGCGCGTCGCTGGAACGCAGGAGCAGGTAAGTCAGTGTTTATTAAAAGCCAGCAGCTACACTTTTTGTAGCTGCTGACTTTTAATAAACACAACTTAGGGCTGGAACACCCCTTTAATCACCAGGCCTATTTTGGCACTTCTCTTCTTCATGTAAAAATCACAATTTTTTTTTTGCTAGAAAATTAATCAGAACCCCCCCCCAAACATTATATATTTATAGCAGACACCCTAGGGAATAAAATGGCGGTCATTGCAACTTTTTTTTCTTGCACGGTATTTGCGCAATCATTTTTTTTTATTTCATGAATTAAAAAAATAACAAAACATTAACCGCTTCAATACCAGGCTTTTATACCACCTCCATACCGGGCCTATTCTGACACTTCTCTCCTACCTGTAATAATCATCATTTTTTTGCTAGAAAATTACGCAGTACCCCCAAACATTATATATGTTTTTTTTTAGCAGACACCCTAGGAATAAAATGGCGGTCATTCCAAAGTTTTATCTTGCACGGTATTTACGCAATTATTTTTCAAACGCCTTTTTTTTGTAAAAAAAATTGTTTTATGAATTAAAAAAATAACAAAACACTAAAGTTAGCCCAATTTTTTTGTATTATGTGAAAGATTATGTTACACCGAGTAAATAGATACCCAACATGTCACGCTTTAATTATGCGCACACTCATGGAATGGCGCCAAACTTCGGTACTTAAAAATCTCCATAGGCAATGCTTTATTTATTTTTTACAGGTTACAGTTTAGATTTACAGAGGAGATCTAGTGCTAGATTAGTTGCTGGCACTCTAACGCACGCGGCGATACCTCACATGTGTGGTTTAAACGGCGTTTACATATGTCGGCGGGACTTGCGTGTGCGTTCGCTTCTGCACGTGAGCTATCGGGGACAGGGGCGTTTTAAAATTTTTTTTTTATCTTTTATTTATTTTTTTGACTTATTTTTTTATTTATTTTTACACTTTTTTTTCATTTTTTTTTTTTTTTTTACACTTTTATTCCTATTACAAGGAATGTAAACATCCCTTGTAATAGGAAATGTGTGTGACAGGTCCTCTTTATGGAGAGATGTGGGGTCAATAAGACCTCACATCTCTCCTCCAGGCTGGAAACCATGAGATCGGTGAAAAAAAATTCACCGATCTCATGAATGGGGGCTTACAGCCGCAATCGCGGCTTTGTTTTACATACGGGGACCCGGGCGTGACGTCATCAGATCGCGCCCGGGTCCTCCGACGGTCATAGAGATGACTGGTGACCATCTGGCCACCAGTCATCTCTATGCTTCCTGCCGCCGCCGACGATTCGTTCTCCGGGCCCCCGAAGGCACAGGTAAGCCCGGAGAAGCACCGGATGGCGGCGGGAGTGGGGGGGATGTCCCCTCCCGCGGCCTGTAAGAACGATCAAGCGGCGGAACCGCCGCTATGATCGTTCTTACATTGTGCAGAATCGTCGGCTGAAGAAGAGGATATCTGGATGATGCCTCTGGCTGCCCCCATCATCCAGATATTCGCCTGCAATGCCCAGGCCGTCAATTGACGGCCACTTAGGATGGTAGATCCCATCCCAGGCCGTCAATTTTCTATGGCTGGGTATTGAAGTGCTTAAAGTTAGCCCAATTTTGTTGTATAATGTGAAAGACGATGTCACGCCGAGTAAATAGATACCTAACATGTCACGCTTTAAAATTGCGCATCACTCGTGGAATGGCGCCAAACTTCGGTGCTTAAAAATCTCCATAGGCGACACTTCTACAGGTTACTATTTTTGAGTTACAGAGGAGATCTACGGCTAGAATTGTTGCACGCGCTCTAACGCACGCGATGATACCTCACATGTGGGGTTTGAACGGTGTTTACATATGTGGGCGGGACTTGCATGCGTTTTCGCTCCTGCACGCGAGCTACCGGGGACAGGGGCGTTTTAATTTTTTTATTATTATTATTTATTATTTTTTACTTACATTTTTATTATTTTTACACTTTTTATTTTTTTTACATTTTTTTTTTTTTTGATCACTTTTACTCCTATTACAAGGAATGTAAACATCCCCTGTAATAGGAATCACAGTGACAGGTCTTCTTTATGGAGAGATGTGGGGTCAATAAAACCTTCCCCTCCCCCCACATCTCTCCTCCAGGCTGAAAGCATTAGATCTTGAAAAAAAATTCACCGATCTAATGCTTTCAGCCGCGATTACATTCCGGGTACCAGGCGTGACGTCACATCTCACCTCTAGGCTAGGAAGCCTAAAATACAAAAAAAAGATCTCGGCTTCCCAGCCGAGGCGGCGCTGTTTTTTTTTATAATACAGAGGCCGCGTGTAACGTTATGAGATCGCGCCTAGCCTCGGACGACCCTAGAGACTCCGGCGACCATCTGGTCCGCCGGAAATCTCTTATGGTGGACATCCGGGGGCCGGCGGATCTGTTCTCCGACTCACCGATCGCAGCAGTGAGTCAGTAGAAGCACCGGAGGGGGCGTCCCCTCTCGCCGCCTGTAAAAACGATCGAGCGGCTGGTGTAGAGAATCGCCGCCTGAAAATGCTGATATCTGAATGATGCCTGTAGCTGCACCCATCATTCAGATATATCACCACAAAGCCGAGGGCGTATTTAGACGTCCAGCCGTCAGCAAGTGGTTAAAGCCGAACTAGCCCTTCCATTTAGAACATCTTCCATTTAGTACCGAACCCCTTGGATGAGCCACCAGAACTCCCTCCAACGTCCACCAGTAGTGGCTTCCAACCATATCTCCAGGACACTCCTAAGCAGAGGAGGTTACACTCCTAGTTCTACAATTTGCCTTCCGGTTCTACTTCTCCTGGTTATATACTCCCAGCAGGTCCCCCCAGACTTGGACAGCCCACCTCCTTCCCCGTAAGCCTGGGAGGTGAGGGACACACGGCAGCAAGCCCAGGAGGTGAGGGATACAGGGCAGCAAGCCCGGGAGGTGAGGGATACAGGGCAGCAAGCCCGGGAGGTGAGGGATACAGGGCAGCAAGCCCGGGAGGTGAGGGACACACGGCACCAAGCCTGGGAGGTGAGGGACACGCAGCAGCAAGCCCGGGAGGTGAGGGACACGCAGCAGCAAGCCCGGGAGGTGAGGGACACACGGCACCAAGCCTGGGAGGTGAGGGACACGCAGCAGCAAGCCCGGGAGGTGAGGGACACGCAGCAGCAAGCCCGGGAGGTGAGGGACACGCAGCAGCAAGCCCGGGAGTTGAGGGACACGCAGCAGCAAGCCCGGGAGTTGAGGGACACACAGAAGCAAGCCCGGGAGGTGAGGGACACGCAGCAGCAAGCCCGGGAGGTGAGGGACACGCAGCAGCAAGCCCGGGAGGTGAGGGACACGCAGCAGCAAGCCCGGGAGGTGAGGGACACGCAGCAGCAAGCCCGGGAGGTGAGGGACACGCAGCAGCTTGCCCGGGAGGTGAGGGACACGCAGCAGCTTGCCCGGGAGGTGAGGGACACGCAGCAGCTTGCCCGGGAGGTGAGGGACACGCAGCAGCTTGCCCGGGAGGTGAGGGACACGCAGCAGCTTGCCCGGGAGGTGAGGGACACGCAGCAGCTTGCCCGGGAGGTGAGGGACACGCAGCAGCTTGCCCGGGAGGTGAGAGACACGCAGCAGCTTGCCCGGGAGGTGAGGGACACGCAGCAGCAAGCCTGGGAGGTGAGGGACACGCAGCAGCAAGCCTGGGAGGTGAGGGACACACAGCAGCAGTGCAATCCCTCCTTCCCTCTGCAAAGTCTGGGGGCCAAGAAAACTTTTCAAGGTCACCCTCAGATGTTTATCCCGTTCCCCAGCATGTGCCATTGGCAATACATCTTCCTAGTTGTGTGACCTCAGAAGTTCACGTCTCAGGTTATCGGATCTCCTTACACTATTGCCGAGGGACATTCCCCCAACAGCAGGCAGAAGCAATCAATAACACTGAGATCCAGGAGAAGCCGAGGAAAGCCGAGGAAAGCCGATCTATCAACAGAGCTCAGGCTGACCACAGCCCAGCAGCACTCAATTTAGGCCAAGGACACGACGGCATAGAGAAGGGTCCCTACTAGGGGTGCAACGGATGAAAAAACTCACGGTTCGGATCGTTCCTCGGATCAGGAGTCGCGGATCGGATCAGCAAAAAAATATATATATATCTCCCCCACTGTAATATCCACATCTCCCTCCCCCACTGTAATATCCACATCTCCCTCCCCCACTGTTATATCCACATCTCCTCCCCCCCCCCCCCACTGTAATATCCACATCTCCCTCCTCCACTGTTATATCCACATCTCCCCCCCCCCACTGTAATATCCACATCTCCCTCCCCCACTGTAATATCCACACCTCCCTCCCCCACTGTAATATCCACACCTCCCTCCCCCACTGTAATATCCACATCTCCCCCCCCCACTGTAATATCCACATCTCCCTCCCCCACTGTTATATCCACATCTCCCCCCCCCCCCCACTGTAATATCCACATCTCCCTCCCCCACTGTTAAATCCACATCTCCCCCTCCCCCCCCCCACTGTAATATCCACATCTCCCTCCCCCACTGTAATAATCCACATCTCCCTCCCCCCACTGTAGTATCCACATCTCCCTCCCCCACTGTAATATCCACTTCTCCCTCCCCCACTGTTTATATCCACATCTCCCCCCCCCCCCCACTGTAATATCCACATCTCCCTCCCCCACTGTAATATCCACATCTCCCCCATTGCAGTGGCGTCACTAGGGTTGGTGACACCCGGTGCAAAAAAAAAAATGGTGTCCCCCTCAGTACAGACACCCCAGTAGTACCCCCCCGCCCATACCGTACCCCCCCCCCTCAGTGCACCCCCCTGTAGTAAAGACGGTAACCCCCCCACCCCTCAGTGCAGACACCCCCAGTAGTACAGGCAGAAATGACCCCCAAGTAGTACAGGCAGACAGTGACCCCCCCCCCCCCCCCCCCCCCCCCCCCCCCCCCCCCGTGCAGACCTCAGACAGCGGCAAGATGGCCGCGGCTCCGGAGCTAGGCCAAAGCCGCGCCCTTTCCTAATGCTATGGCCGCAATCCGCGGATCGCATAGCGCGCCGATCCAAAAGGTGGTGACCCTTTCGGATCAACGGTGTTCCGTTCACCACCACTAGGCCCTACGGAAAGATTTTATCTTTTTTTAAATTTCACAAAAAAAAAATATGAAAAATTTTAAAATTTTCATGGACAGAGAAAAAAAGTACAAAAAAAGATAAAAGTGGAGAATACAAAAGTCCTTCAGTTTCCATTTTTCCTCTTCCTTAAACACAACCGAGTACAAAGAGCAGTCGTATGTATTTCTATACATTTTATCGGCGAGTACAAACACTGATACTTCCAGGCATGTACTCGCCGATACTGAGTACCGATACTTTCAGGCATGTACTCGCCGATACTGAGTACCGATACTTCCAGGCATGTACTCGCCGATACTGAGTACCGATACTTCCAGACATGTACTTCGCCGATACTGAGTACCGATACTTCCAGATATGTACTCTTCGCCGATACTGAGTACCGATACTTCCAGGCATGTACTCGCCGATACTGAGTACCGATACTTCAGGCATGTACTACTCGCCGATACTGAGTACCGATACTTCCAGGCATGTACTCGCCGATACTGAGTACCGATACTTCCAGGCATGTACTCGCCGATACTGAGTACCGATACTTCCAGACATGTACTCGCCGATACTGAGTACCGATACTTCCAGGCATGTACTCGCCGATACTGAGTACCGATACTTTCAGGCATGTACTCGCCGATACTGAGTACCGATACTTCCAGGCATGTACTCGCCGATACTGAGTACCGATACTTCCAGGCATGTACTCCGCCGATACTGAGTACCGATACTTCCAGGCATGTACTCGCGCGATACTGAGTACCGATACTTCCAGGCATGTACTCGCCGATACTGAGTACCGATACTTTCAGATATGTACTCGCCGATACTGAGTACCGATACTTCCAGGCATGTACTCGCCGATACTGAGTACCGATACTTCCAGACATGTACTCGCCGATACTGAGTACCGATACTTCCAGGCATGTACTCCTGCCGATACTGAGTACCGATACTTCCAGGCATGTACTCGCCGATACTGAGTACCGATACTTCCAGGCATGTACTCGCCGATACTGAGTACCGATACTTTCAGATATGTACTCGCCGATACTGAGTACCGATACTTCCAGGCATGTACTCGCCGATACTGAGTACCGATACTTCCAGACATGTACTCGCCGATACTGAGTACCGATACTTCCAGGCATGTACTCGCCGATACTGAGTACCGATACTTCCAGACATGTACTCGCCGATACTGAGTACCGATACTTCCAGGCATGTACTCGCCGATACTGAGTACCGATACTTCCAGGCATGTACTCGCCGATACTGAGTACCGATACTTCCAGGCATGTACTCGCCGATACTGAGTACCGATACTTCCAGGCATGTACTCGCCGATACTGAGTACCGATACTTTCAGGCATGTACTCGCCGATACTGAGTACCGATACTTCCAGGCATGTACTCGCCGATACTGAGTACCGATACTTCCAGGCATGTACTCGCCGATACTGAGTACCGATACTTCCAGGCATGTACTCCGCCGATACTGAGTACCGATACTTTCAGATATGTACTCGCCGCCGATACTGAGTACCGATACTTTCAGACATGTACTCCGCCGATACTGAGTACCGATACTTCCAGGCATGTACTCCGCGATACTGAGTACCGATACTTTGCGGTGCGATTTGGATCAATACAACAAAAATGGGTGCAAATCGCACTGCAAAGAATTGCATGCAATTTGAAGAATGCGGTGCAGTTTCTGTCCTATTCGCATGCGATTGAGCCTCCCGCTCCTGTGTGTGTGTGTGTGTATATATATATATATGTATATATACTGTACAGAGTAGATTAATAACACTTAAAGAATCCTCGTTAGGCGGTGCAGTTTGCAGAGGGGGGGAGGGGGGGGTCATTCTCATTATCTCTCTGAGGAGCCGCACTGTCATGTTCCGTCAATTAATAATGATCGGTCATTCCCTATAAATACCCCGGAGACGCTGATGAGGGTCTTGTGATTGAGAAATGTGGTTGAAGGTCCAACAGGTTACATTGTGTCGCTTCTTTCGTCACGTCATTATGGCGGGCGTGACATAACTCCTCCCACAACAAACATCGCTTGTCCACACTGCCACCCAGTGGTCTCCATCTATAACTGCACCCCGATATGTAGAGTTCTGGCTTTGGAGGATGTTTCCAGCAGCTGCTCACACACGCCACGCCATTAGATCCATGTATGGGGGGGGGGGGGGATACATCGATCGCTTACACCTGGGTTTGACAAATTTGTTTGGAATCTAGGAGCCGGCTAAAAAAGTTAGGAGCCAAAAAAACGCGCCCCGTCCCGCCGAGCTCGCGCGCAGAAGCGAACGCATACGTGAGCCGCGCCCGCAAATGTAAACGGGGTTCAAACCACACATGTGAGGTATCGCCGCGGTTGGTAGAGCGAGTGCGATAATTCTAGCCCTAGCCCTCCTCTGTAACTCACAAAATGCAACCTGTAGACATTTTTTAAACGTCGCCTATGGAGATTTTAAAGTGTAAAAGTTTGTCGCCATTCCCCGAGCGGGCGCAATTTTGAAGCATGACATGTTGGGTATCGATTTACTCGGCGTAACATCATCTTTCACAATATAAAAAGAAATTGGGATAACTTTACTGTTGTCTTATTTTTTTACTTAAAAAAAAGTATATTTTTTATATGTTCTGAAAAATGAAGACTGCCACCTCTAAAGGTCCCAATTAATTTGGAGGTCAGTTTCCCCTGCCAGCATATACGATGATTTTGAGGAAGGGAGGGCAAGTGATTGATAAATGATGGAGATCCCACCCCTCTGAGCCATAGCCTGTCCACACCACATTTCATAAGGAGTAAATAAGCCTCAATTACCGGCGGACACGGGCCCGGCGCGATCGTGCTCCACGCCGGCCAGTGATTGAGGTTGCGGCCTTCTGCAGGCCTAAGCTTCCCCAGGCGCCAGGTCACAATTTCTTGTCGCAATTGCGACCGGGCGCCCGGATTTTGTCGAGCTCTGGCTTACACGGATATTAGACGCACACGCCGGGGTACAACCTCTTCCCCTGTCGGAGATGGTTTTTGTATGTTTTTGCACGTAATTTTTTTTTTTTTAGGACTGAAGATCACATAAAACTTCCCAAACGTGATATATTTTCTGAAAGCAGACTCCCTAGACCAGTGATGGAGAACCTCGGCACCCCGGATGTTTTGGAACTACATTTACCATGATGCTCCTCTACACTGCAGAGTGCATGAGGATCATGGGAAATGTAGTTCCAATGGGGTGCCGAGGTTCTCCATCACTGGTCTAGAGAATAAAATGGCGGTAGTTCCAATTTTTTTTTTTATGTCCCACAATATTACCACAGAGGTTTAGGAAACGCAAAAACAAAAAACACAAAAGTGAATTGTAGAGCGAATTTTCTATCATCGGCTGGACTGGGACACTTATGCTGATTTGGGGTTTCGCAGGATCGGCGGCGTTCGATGCTCTCCAACCACCACCTAGGTATGTAGGATTCTTAAAAAAAAAAAAAAAACATACATCTTTTTTTAACCACTTGCCGATCGCCGCACCACGCCGATATACGTCGACAGAATGGCAGCGGTAGGCAAATGGACGTACCCGTACGTCCCCTTTAAGAAGCCATGTGGCAGGCACCATGACCGTGCCCGTGGGCCCCCTGGACTCGATGTGTGCCGGTGTCCCACGATCGTGTCACGGAGCAGCAGAACAGGGGGGGGGGGTGCCTATGTAAACAAGGCATCTCCATGTTCTGCCTAGTGACAGGACACTGATCCTCTGTTTCCTGTCATCGGGAACGGTGATCAGTGTCATGTCACTGGTGGGGTTACACAGTTAGAATCACTCCCTAGGACACACTTAACCCCTTCCCCCATCCACTAGTATTTAACGCCCTTCCCTGCCAGTGTCATTTACACAGTAATCAGCTCATTTTTATAGCTGTATATATATATATGGAAAAAAATGCCATAAAGCTATCCCCTATTTTGTAAACGCTATAACTTTTGCGCAAACCAATCGATAAACGCTTTTTGCGATTGTTTTTTTTTTTTTTTTTTTTTAACCAAAAATATGTAGAAGAATACGTATCGCCCTAAACTGAGGGGGAAAAAAATGTATATCTTTTTTGGGGGATATTTATTATAAACAAAAAGTAATAAATATTGTTGTTTTTTTTTTTTTTAAATTGTCGCTCTATTTTTTGTTTATAGCGCAAAAATAGCGCAAAAAATACCACCAAAAGAAATCTCTATTCCACTGTACATTTTTATACGGTGACGGTCTGGTGAATGTTTAGGATCTTCTTTCAAAGGAATTGACTTTTAAAAAATAAAAATAAAAGAGTTAAATCATAAAAAGAAAAAAAAAAGGGATTTTTAAATACAGCTTACCTGTAAAATCCTTTTCTTGGAGTACATCACGGGACACAGAGCGGCATATTCATTACTATATGGGTTATATGGAGTACCTTCAGGTGTGGACACTGGCAATCTTCAAACAGGAAGTCCCCTCCCTATATAACCCCCCTCCCCTAGAGGGAGTCCCTCAGTTTTGTAGCAAGCAGTATGCCTCCCAAAATGGTCACCCAAAAGAGGGGTGGGAGCTCTGTGTCCCGTGATGTACTCCAAGAAAAGGATTTTACAGGTAAGCTGTATTTAAAAATCCCTTTTTCTTTCTCGTACATCACGGGACACAGAGCGGCATATTCATTACTATGTGGGATGTCCGAAAGCAATGCTTTAATGAGGGGAGGGAGACATCTTCCAAAGAAGGATTCCAATTTAGAGATAAACTCAAATCATAATAATAATTCCAACTTAGTCAAGAAAAAACTTTTTTAAGAAAAAACTTTTTTTTTTTTTTTTTTTATAACCAAGGGTGTTTCTGATCCCGAGATTTCAAACTGCAGCCTGTAGTACTGCCCTGTCCAAAGGCAGAATCCGCATTCCTTCTCACGTCTAGTTGATAAAACCTTGTAAACGTGTGGACTGATGACCACGTTGCCGCCTTGCATATCTGAGCCATAGAGATCTGATGGTGTGCTGCCCAAGAGGCGCCCATGGCCCTGGTAGAATGGGCCTTTACCGACAACGGAGGAGGCAACCTCTTCAAAACCCGTAGGCTTGAATGATTAATTGTCTAATCCATCTTGAGATGGTGGATTTTGCAGCTGCCTGCCCTTCTTGGGGCCATCTGGTAGAAACGAATAACACATCTGTTTTCCGGATCTTTTCTGTAGCTTTAAGATAGGCCTTCATGGCCCGGACAATATCCAAGGTATGCAGCAACCCCTCCTTTCTAGACGTAGGTTTTGGAAAGAAGGATGGAAGTACCAAATCCTGGTTTAAGTGAAATTTGGATATAACCTTTGGTAGAAAGGAAGGATGGGGCCGGAGAACTGCCCTGTCCTTATGCAGAACAAGATATGGTTCCTTACATGATAAGGCTGCTAATTCTGACACTCTCCTGGCCGAAACTATGGCGACCAAGAAAACCAATTTTCTTGTCAGTAAGAGTAAAGGAATCTCAGCCAAAGGCTCAAAAGGCTGTTTCTGTAGAGTGGACAGGACAAGATTTAGGTCCCAAGGACAAACTGGTGCCTTGACAGGAGGATTAATACGCAAGACCCCCTGTAAGAAGGTCTTTACCAGCGAGTGGGTGGCCAGCGGCCTCTGAAACCACACTGACAGAGCGAGATCTGTCCTTTGATTGTGCTTAGTGCCAGGCCTTTATCCACTCCTAGCTGGAGAAAACTTAACACCCTATCAATAGTATATTTGCGGCAATTCCATCTTTTGGATTCACACCAGCCTATATAGTTCCTCCACACCCTGTAATAAATTACCCTGGAGACGGCTTTCTAGCCTTAATCAGGGTAGGATTACCTGCCTAGACAGACCCCTACCCCTGAGAATCAGGGATTCAGCCTCCAGGCCGTCAAATTTAGACGCTGTAATGTAGGGTGGAGGATCGGACCTTGTGAGAGTAGGTCTGGTTGTAGCGGAAGAGTCCAAGGGTCTCCCACTGCCATATTCAGGACTAGCGAGTACCAAGCCCTCCGGGGCCAAGCTGGAGCTATTAGAATGACTGGCTTGTGCTCCACTCTGATCTTGCGCAACAGGCGGGGGAGTAACTGTAGTGGAGGAAATGCATATAGAAGTTTGAATTGATGCCAAGGGCAAACCAACGCATCGGTTCCGCAGGCCATAGGATCCCTCGCTCGCGACACGAACCTGTCTAGTTTCTTGTTGAACCTGGATGCCATTATATCTACGTCTGGCGTTCCCCACCTCTGGCAGATTGTCTGAAAGACCTGGGGATGCAGAGACCACTCCCCTGGCAACAGACTCTGGCGACTTAAGAAGTCTGCCTGCAGGTTGTCCACTCCGGGAATGAATATCGCTGAAATGCAGGGTACATGAACCTCTGCCCATTGAAAAATCAAGTTCACTTCCCTTTGAGCGGCCTGGCTCCTGGTTCCCCCTTGGTGGTTTATGTATGCCACCGCCGTGGCATTGTCTGACTGGATTCTCACCGGGAACCCCTTTAATCTGGAGGTCCATGCCAACAGGGCTAGGCGAGCAGCTCTGATTTCCAAGATATTGATGGGGAGCTGCCTCTCTGCTTTCACCCAAGTTCCCTGGCGGGAGAACCCCTCGAAAGACCGCCCCCCAGCCTGCCAGGCTGGCGTCTGTGGTAACTACCTTCCAGACAACAGGGCTGAAGGATCTTCCCTTTAGAAGGTTCTGAGGGTTCAACCACCAGGCCAGGCTTTGTCGGACCTTGATGATAGCGTCAAAGGGGACTCTAAGGCATGTGCCCTCTTGCCCCAGGCTGCTAGAATGGCTGCCTGTAGGACGCGAGTGTGGATCTGAGCGTATGGTACTGCCTCGAATGTGGCCACTAGCTTGCCTAGTAATCGCATACACAGGCGAATAGTTGGTCTTTTCTTTGTTTATAACCAACTGAACCAACCCCTTGATCGCCTTGATCTTTACAAGGGGCAGGAACACCTTTTGACGTTCCGTGTCTAACCTCATGCCGAGGTATTCCAACTGCTTTGTAGGCTGGAATGCTGACTTTCCCTGGTTTAGGACCCAGCCGAATTCTTCGAGGTACCGAACCGTGAGGTTTACTGCCTTCTGCAGACCCGTCCGTGAATGATCTATAATTAAAAGGTCGTCCAAGTATGCTAGGACTGTGACTCCTTGGATTCTTAAATTGGCCAGAACTGGGGCTAGGATCTTCGTGAATACCCGGGGGGCCGTGGCCAGCCCGAAAGGGAGCGCCCTGAATTGGAAGTGTCGCTGCCCCACCGCGAAGCGTAAAAACCTTTGATGCGACTGAAAGATTGGTACATGAAGGTAAGCATCTTTTATGTCTATGGAGGCCAGAAAATCGTCCTTCTGAAGCGCGGCGGCTGCTGACCGGATGGATTCCATCCGGAAGGACCGCACCCTTAGATAACCGTTTAACCTCTTTAGATCCAAAATTGGCCTGACATCGCCGTTGGGCTTTGGTATGACAAAGAGATTGGAATAGAAACCTAGGCCTTGCTCTTGGGCTGGCACTTCTATAATTACGTCCTGGCAAAGCAGGTGATCCAAAGCTGCCAGCATTGAGGCCTTCTTTGCTGGATCCCTTGGTAGCCTTGATTCTTGAAAATGAGGCGGAGGATACCTTAGAAACTCCAGTCTGTAACCTGTGGTTACAGATGCCCGGACCCACTTGTCGGGGATCTTGGCTTCCCAAACTTCTGAGAAGAGACGAAGCCTTCCCCCCACCCGTGAGAGTGGGGGCGCCCCTTCATAAGGCAGACTTAGGGGCTGTCTTTGACGGTTTTGCGATACCACGGCTTCTTACCCCCAGGGGTTTGTCCCTGCGATCTACTGTTTACGTTGGATCGCGCAGGCGGCCGTCGATACTGCCTGGAATTTGAGGGCCCCGAGACAGGAAAGAGCTGCCTTTTAAATGTAGGACCCCGGAATGTCTTTTTGACCGGTAAAAGGGTACTCTTGCCACTTGAAATAGTCTGAATATATTTATCCAGATCCTCCCCGAAGAGTCGTCCTCCATGGAAGGGAAACCCTGCCAGAAGCTTTTTGCATGGGGGCTCCGCCGCCCAGTTCTTCAACCATAAGAGCCTTCTCATGTGCACCAAAAATAGTGATAAACGAGAGGCCTGCTGGATGGAATCTTTTATAGCATCTACAGCAAAACACAGAGCTCTGGGAATGTCAGAAAACTCTTCTGCTTGTTGGGTAGGCATGTCCTTTAACATTTCTTTTGTCTGGTCTTTTAACGCCTGACAAACACCAATTGCAGCCACAGCTGGCTGTACCACTGCTCCTGCCGTAGCAAAGGATGCTTTTAAAAGTGTCTCTAACCTTTTATCAACCGGATCTTTAAACATATGTATGTTTTCCACCGGGCAAGTTAGTGATTTATTCACACATGAGATGGCTGCATCCACTACTGGGAGCCTCCACCTCTTGGAGAATCTTTCCTCCATGGGATTAATGACCGCAAATCTTTTCGGTGGCAGAAAAAACCCTGTCCGGCCGTACCCAATCCCGAAAGATCAATTCCTCCAAGAGAGGATGGACCGGAAACACTGCGTTGCTTAACGGAGCTTTCAAAGAGCCCAGAGAGGATACCGGAGGAACCTGAGGCTCTGGCAATGGTAAACTAAATGCCGAGCGGACCATGTCCGTCAAAGACTGTACCCACAGTCTTTCTGTCTGGGAGTCTGAAAATGGTTCCTCAGAGGCAGATCCCCTCAATCCCTGAACCCTCTTGGTTCAGGTCTAGTTTTATGATCCTCCTGTGATTCCAATTCCTCCGGAGAGAGAATCTCAGCATCTGAGGATACACCTCTTGGTGATGGGGATCTAACCCGTTTCTTACCAGGAATAGCTCTAGCGATCAATGCTGCTATTCTCTCTTCTAGCCCCCCTAGGGATACGGCTAGCATCTCCTCTGTGATAAACACAGGGCTGGGCTGATCTGGGCCAGCCTCCGCACCAGATCCCCCTAATGGCTCATCCAAGGCACCCTTTATGTTAATAAGTTGCGGGGAAAGTATCGGCATATCATCAGAATCAGAAGGGAACCCCTTTGTTTTTTGGTCTTTTTTGTACCTTTTGACCCCGAACCTTTGGAAGCCATAATACAAAATCGAGGGACTCCGCCCACACAACAGACTGTAGTGGCCAGGAATACAAAACCAGAGTTTAGGGGACAATAGATCACTAATGCCCCAAAAACGATGGGATCTCGTATGTTTTTTTTTCTCTTTTTTTTTTTTTTTTTTCTAAATAAATATATTATATATATTTTCTTTTTTAGAAACATACAGTGACCCCAAACTTAGTTTGCCAGCCTCCAACCTGTATGCAAAAAGGGGGATTTCTTGGCTTAACAAAAAAGGCATTGGAACAAAGTCCAGCATGTACTACCCCTCTTCCGCCACCGGGGAGTCACTGTTCTGCCGCTCTGCGTCCTCTCCTTCTGAAAAAATCAGCCTCAGACTGAGCACTGAAATTGGCCTGCTGATCTATAACAGCACAAGGGCGCCCCCCTGTATGACGCCGCAGGCACGCCCCCCCCCGCCCTCCTGTCTGAACGGCGCGAAAAAAGTCTATAAGACGTGGCGCGCGCGCGTATGCCGGAAACAGGAGGAACATGGAGGAGCCGCGCTGCTGGAGACCCAGGACTGCAGAAACAGGCGGCAGATTCAAACCCCCGGCAGGTAGGACTCCAAAAGGCCCCTAGGGATCCTTACTAGTCCTAGGAAGAAAGCAGCAGGTTAGCTAGCAACACATTCTTAGACAGGGGAACCTAGTGATGGGGGAAAAAGGTGTCATCCTGTCTCTCTTAGACATAGTGAGCAAGGTTGCCCATGCAGAGCATACTTAGGCTGTCCCCCCTTTTAGGTTACCCGGAGAGCCTGCTGTCGAACCAAGTCCCGCAGGCTCCCCCTTACCTGCTCCATGCTGCAGGATGTTTGTCCAGCAAACTGATCCAATCTTCTCCATCTCCGTGGGTAGCGTAGAGTAGACCTTCAGGCCCTGGGGTCCTATGAAGGTACCCACTGTCCTGGACCTATATAGCACCCTGGCAACAGGACACTTATGGTTTTTTACAAACTCCAAGTCCTGGCCCAGGGTCCAGCCCTCCAAGAGGAGCATTATAGGCAAAACCCCACGGCTTGGGGCCCGGGTACTGTCCACTTTGGCACTGAGGCTCCTTGGACAGATCCGGTTAGCCCGCCTTAATCCCAAGGATGTGGAGCAAAGCTATTCCGTGACCAACACCTAAGACACTGGCGAAAAAACTGAGGGACTCCCTCTAGGGAGGGGGTTATATAGGGAGGGGACTTCTGTTTGAGATTGCCAGTGTCCACACCTGAAGGTACTCCATATAACCCTATAGTAATGAATATGCCGCTCTGTGTCCGTGATGTACGAGAAAGAAATTTTTTTTTTTTCAAATTGTCGCTCTTTTTTGTTTTTTATAGCGCAAAAAATAAAAACCGCACAGGCGATCAAATACCACAAAAGAAAGCTCTACTTGTAGGGAAAAAAAAAAAAGACGTCAATTTTGTTTTGGGAACCACGTCGCACGATAGGCCCGCAATAGTCAGTTAAGCGATGCAGTGCCGGAAGCTGAAATTTCACCTGGGCAGGAGGGGGGTGTATGTGCCCAGTAGCAAGTGGTTAAAGAGAGTGCTCCTAATCTCAGCTTGTTACCTGTATAGAAGAACCTGTCCACAGAAGCAGTCAGATTCCAATCTCTCCACCATGGCCAAGACAAAGATCTGTCCAAGGATGTCGGGGAGAAGATTGTAGATCTACACAAGGCTGGAATGTGCTACAAGACCTTCGCAAGCAGCTTGGTGAGAGGGTGACAACAGTCGGTGCGATTATTTGCAATATTCTCTGTCCCTCGGTCTGGGCTCCATGCAAGATCTCACCTTGTGGAGTTTCAGGGATCATGGACCGGTGAGGAATCCGCCCAGAACTACACAGGAATTTGTCAATGATCTAATCAGTGCAGCCTATCATTGCCATCAGAGCAGCCTATCATTTCCATCGTGTCTCCTCATTACTGCCCATTAGTGCCCATCAGTGTCTCCTCAATCGTTGCCCATCAGTGTTCTCAATCGTTGCCCATCAGTACAGCCTCATCAGTGGCTACAAGACCATCGCCAAGCAGCTTGGAGAGAGGGGTGACAACAATTGGGGCGATAATTTGCAACTGTCACTCTCCCTCAGGTGGGGCTCCAAGGAAGATCTCGCCTCCTTGTGGAGTTTCAATGATCAGGAAAACGGTGAGGAATCCGCCCAGAACTACACGGGAGGATCTTGTCACTGATCTCAGCTGGGAATCAGCTCGGATTCCTCAACAATCGGTAACACACTACACGGGAAGGATGAGATCCTGCAGCACCACAAGGTCCCCTGCTCAGGAAATCACATGTGCAGCCCGTCTGAAGATGCTGATGAACATCTGAATGATTCCGAGGAGAACTGGGGGAAGTGTTGTGGTCACATGAGACCAAAATCAAGCTCTTTGGCATCAACTCAACTCTCCTGTTTGGAGGAGGAGGAATGCTGCCTATGACCCCAAGAACACCATCCCCCCACCGTCATACATGGAGAACACCATCCCCACGTCTACATGAGAACACCATCCCCCACCGTCATACATGGAGAACACCATCCCCCACCGTCATTACATGGAGAACACCATCCCCCACCTTCATACATGGAGAACACCATCCCCCACCTTCATACATGGAGACACATCCCCCACCGTATACATGGGAACACCATCCCCCCACCGTCATACATGGAGAACACCATCCCCCACCGTCATACATGGAGAACACCATCCCCCACCTTCATACATGGAGAACACCATCCCCACCTTCATACATGGAGAACACCATCCCCCAGCTTCATAATGGAGAACACATCCCCCACCGTCATACATGGAGAACACCATCCCCCCACCGTCATACATGGAGAACTCCATCCCCCACCGTCATACATGGAGAACACCATCCCCACCGTATACATGGAGAACACCATCCCCACCGTCATACATGGAGAACACCATCCCCCCACCGTCATACATGGAGAACACCACCCCCCACGTCATACATGGAGAACACCATCCCCCCACCGTCATACATGGAGAACACCATCCCCCGTCCATACATGGAGAACACCATCCCCCACCGTCATACATGGAGAAAAACCATCCCCCCACCGTCATACATGGAGAACACCATCCCCCACCGTCATACATGGAGAACACCATCCCCCCACCGTCATACATGGAGAACACCATCCCACCGTGTACATGGAGAACACCATCCCCCCACCGTCATACATGGAGAACACCATCCCCCCACCGTCATACATGGAGAACACCATCCCCACCGTCATACATGGAGGTGGAAACATTATGCTTTGGGGGTGTTTTTCTGCTAAGGTGACAGGACAACGTCACTGCATCAAAGGAACGATGCACAGAGCCTGAACCATCAAATCTTGGGTGAGAACCTTTTCCCTCAGCCAGGGTATTGAAAATGGGTCATGGATGGGCATTCCAGCATGACAATGGACCCAAAACACACGGCCAAAGCAACAAAGGAGTGGCTCAAGAAGAAGCACATTAAGGTCATGGAGTGGCCTAGCAGTCTCCAGACCTTAATCCCATAGAAAAGATGTGGAGGAAGCTGAGGGATCGAGTCACCAAATGTCAGCCTCAAAACCTTAATGACTTGGAGAGGATCTGCAAAAAGGAGAAAATCCCCTGCCTGAGATGTGCGCGAACCTGGGGGCCGACTACAAGAAACGTCTGACCTCTGATTGCCAGCAAAGGTTCTCCACCAAGTCATGTTTACGAAGGGGTCAAATACTTATTTCACTCATAAAATGCAATCGATTTATAAAACTTTTTTGAAATGTGTTTTTCTGGATATTTTTGTTGTCATTTCGTCTCTCACTGTTATAATAAACCGACCAATAAAATTAGAGACTGATCGTTTCCTTGTCAGTGGGCAAAAGTACAAAATCAGCAGGGGGTTCAAATACTTTTTCCCTCACCGTACCCGGCGTAATGTCAAATCACGGCAACCAATGACAACTCTCTGAAAGAATTAAAATGTATCTAAAGGCAAAACTTGTCTCGTGTTTTGTTGGAGTGGGGAGGTGAACACAGCTTTGTTTTGCCATGTGTGTAGGTGGAGAGACTTTCCTTTACTTCCTGTACTGTAGACACAACAGGAAGTGAGAGGACATTACCTTAGGTTATGTTCATACAGGTGAATCAAAAGTTTTAAAAAAAAAAAGCTAAAAAAAAAAAATTGCATTCTCAGTGATGTCACGCTCTCTAGTGATTGGATAGGCTGCATTTCAGTGATGTCACTGTCTCCAGTGAATGGATAGGCTGCATTCTCAGTGATGTCACCGCTCTCTAGTGAATGGATAGGCTGCATTCTCAGTGATGTCACCGCTCTCTAGTGAATGGATAGGCTGCATTCTCAGTGATGTCACCGCTCTATAGTGATTGGATAGGCTGCATTCTCAGTGATGTCACCGCTCTCTAGTGAATGGATAAAACAGACAGATTTCTCACCGCTCCAGGTGAGCCCCGTTGTGCAATCAAGGGTTGTTGAACCACGAAGGTGCTGGCAATGCTAATGATAGCAAATGGAAGGATGAAGACTGGACAGCCGCACTCCAAAATTACTTAAAATAAGTTGTCTTTTATTTTCAACTGTACACACAGTCACTGCAACCCACAAAATACAGTATGGCCGACGCGTTTCGCACTTACAGTCAGTGCTTAGTCATGGCTGACTAAGCACTGACTGTAAGTGCGAAAGCGCGGCCATACTGTATTTTGTGGGTTGCAGTGACTGTGTGTACAGTTGAAAATAAAAGACAAACTTATTTTAAGTAATTTTGGAGTGCGGCTGTCCAGTCTTCGTCCTTCCATTTGCTAGTGAATGGATAGGCTGCATTCTCAGTGATGTCACCGCTCTCTAGTGAATGGATAGGCTGCATTCTCAGTGATGTCACCGCTCTCTAGTGAATGGATAGGCTGCATTCTCAGCGATGTCACCACTCTCTAGTGATTGGATAGGCTGCATTCTCTGCGATGTCACCGCTCTCTAGTGATTGGATAGGCTGCATTCTCAGTGATGTCACCGGTCTCTAGTGAATGGATAGGCTGCATTCTCAGTGATGTCACCGGTCTCTAGTGAATGGATAGCTGCATTCTCAGTGATGTCACCGGTCTCTAGTGAATGGATAGGCTGCATTCTCAGCGATGTCACCGCTCTCTAGTGAATGGATAGGCTGCATTCTCAGTGATGTCACCGCTCTCTAGTGATTGGATAGGCTGCATTCTCTGTGATGTCACCGCTCTCTAGTGATTGGATAGGCTGCATTCTCAGTGATGTCACCGGTCTCTAGTGAATGGATAGGCTGCATTCTCAGTGATGTCACCGCTCTCTAGTGATTGGATAGGCTGCATTCTCAGTGATGTCACCGCTCTCTAGTGAATGGATAGGCTGCATTCTCAGTGATGTCACCAAGTTAGTTGGTGGCTTTTCATGAACTTGAGTTTGTTGGAAAATATCTGCTCAGCGTCCAAATTTCACATCACCAATAAAGACGAATGAAGAAAGCCGACCATTGAATAGAAAACGGGGCGGCCCGGCAGGGGAAGGGTTACACGGTGAGCGCAGTAGAACACGCCATAAAGGGCGATGCAGAGCGCACACACGCGGCTCGGCTCCTTCCAGGCCTTGTTTGGAAGTGCTGAACTGGATTTATAAACAAAGCTGGAGAATATATTCCCGTCTGCCAGCTTTTCCCTTTCCCCGTCACATTCCTCTATCTCGGCACTCATTACGCAGATTTACAGCCCCGATTTTCTTCCCGTCACTCTCCGCTCGCCCCTCTCGCCCCAAGTCTCTTCCTTCGTGGATTTCGACTCTCAGACAAACCCCCCCCCCCCCCCCCCACCCCCACTTCCAGCTGAATGTTCCACAATTCCTATAATTTCACACTATTAGTAACGTGCCTACAAGTGTTTGTATATCTACTAAAATACAGGAAATTCCTGCGCAGAGACAGAGCCGCGTCTATAAAACGGACCCATTACTTTACAATACTTTCCTGACACGTCCAATAAATAGCAAAAGGATCATTTTCCAGAAAATCTCACCGTGCATCAATAAAAAAAAAGTAAATCCAGAGACTTGGTCTAGGCTGAGATGATCAGTCTGCTGCAGGCAAGAGGAAGCATATCCTCAGTCTCCTCACCCCCCCCTTTCCCGCTAGTGGCCACAGCACATGAAAAATCAAAACTCATTTATTTCAATAGCACTTGTTCTTATCTATGCAACTAAGCGTCAGCAGGCGGCACAGATGAGGCGGCACCCAGGGGCACAGATGAGGCGGCACCCAGGGGCACAGATGAGGCGGCACCCAGGGGCACAGATGAGGCGGCACCCAGGGGCACAGATGAGGCGGCACCCAGGGGCACAGATGAGGCGGCGCCCAGATGAGTGGCGCCCAGGGGCACAGATGAGGCGGCGCCCAGGGGCACAGATGAGGCGGCGCCCAGGGGCACAGATGAGGCGGCACCCAGGGGCACAGATGAGGCGGCACCCAGGGCACAGATGAGGCGGCACCAGGGGCACAGATGAGGCGGCACCCAGGGGCACAGATGAGGGGCACAGGTGAGGCAGCACCGAGGGGCACAGATGAAGCAGCACCGAGGGGCACAGATGAAGCGGGCACCGAGGGTCACAGATGAGGCGGCACCCAGGGGCACAGATGAGGCGGCACCCAGGGGCACAGATGAGGTGGCACCCAGATGAGGCGGCGCCCAGGGGCACAGATGAGGCGGCGCCCAGGGGCACAGATGAGGCGGCGCCCAGGGGCACAGATGAGGCGGCGCCCAGGGGCACAGATGAGGCGGCGCCCAGGGGCACAGATGAGGCGGCACCAGGGCACAGATGAGGGGCACAGGTGAGGCAGCACTGAGGGGCACAGATGAAGCAGCACCGAGGGGCACAGATGAGGGGCATCGATGAGGCAGCACCGAGGGGCACAGATGAGGGGCATCGATGAGGCCAGCACCGAAGGGGCACAGATGAGGGGCACCGATGAGGCAGCACCGAGGGGCACCGATGAGGCAGCACCGAGGGGCACCGATGAGGCAGCACCGAGGGGCACCGATGAGGCAGCACCGAGGAGAACTGTCTCATATGCAAATCCATGCCCATCAGCGCCGCCTTATCAGTGAATGAGAAAAATTACCTGTTTTTCAAAATTTTATAAAACTATGAAAAACTTTTTTATTTTTTTCAAATTTTTTTGGCTGTCATTCTAACTAAATTGGCTTTAATAATTTCAGAGAAACGCTAATTTTGTGGCAGTCATCCTCACCAAATTGGATTCAATAATTTTGGGGGGGGGGAATGTGAATTTCCTGGCCGTCATCCTCACTAAATTAGATTCAATAATTCCTGAACAATGCTAATTTCTTGGCTGTTATCCTAACAAAATTGGGTTTAATAATTAAAAAAAAAACCTAACCCCAAGCGAGTACACTGACCAGGAAATGCAACTTCCCTGCGACCTAATATGTGCATGGCTTTTTGCATATCGGTGAGCCAGAAAATAAAGACAGAGAACCAGGCAACTTGCATTCTCAGATGATCACTTGGGACGGTTGCACGATGTTCCCCTTGACCTGACAAGTGGAGAAGCGGGGGAGGTGTGAAATGCCGAATCCCCTCCACCTACTTTCACCTGTTAGTGTCTGCCCCCCCCCCCCCCCCCCCCCACTATCCCTCCATCCTGCTCTCTGCAGGGGGCAGAGTCCCGTGTTTGTCTCCCTGCAGAGGTGACCCGGCTCAGGGAATGAAGTCATGTGACTCCCAGCATTGTTCCCTCATCATCTGACCCAACCATAAGTCACCTCCGATTGTGACGGCTACAGAACGCCGTAACCTCTGAGATTCCGAACACGCGACACCAAAAACGTGGACAAAACCTGCCGAAGGGATAAACAAATCGCTGAGCAACTTAACCCCTTGTTGGTGGTCAGTTCATTCTGGTGAAAGAGAAACGATCGATCATCGGCAACGATTAAAATCACTCAACAGCAACAAGTGCAACTGCGGTGACGCATGTTTTTTGCGCATCTCGTGCAGGTCAGCCAAGGGCGGATACAGACTCTAGTCTTGGGAGGGGCACTGCCAGAAAATAAGGTGTTGCTTACAGAACTCAATTAGGTGTCCGATGTGTCCGCTGCAATGTTGCAGTACCGCTAAAAAATCAATGATTGCCGCCATTACTAGTAAAAAATATTTAAATATAAATGCCATAAATCTATCCCATAGTTTCTAGACGATGGTCAGGGACTGCAGACATGATACAAGAGATGGTCAGAGACTGCAGACATAGTACAAGAGAAGGTCAGAGAATGCAGACATGGTACAAGCAATGTGACATGATTGCCTCGGGGGGGGGGGGGGGGGGGGGGGGGGGGGGGCAATTGCCCTGTTGCCCCCCCCCCCCTGGATCCGCCGTTGAGGTGAGCCGGATCATCACAATGCGATAAATGCAGAAGCCCGACTCTTTATTAACCACTTAAGACCCGGACCATTATGTAGGTTAAGGACCTGGCCAGTTTTTGCGATTGGGCACTGCGTCGCTTTAACCGACAATTGCGCTGTAATGCGACGTGGCTCCCAACAAAATTGGCGTCCTTTTTTCCCCCACAAATAGAGCTTTCTTTTGGTGGTATTTGGTCACCTCTGCAGTTTGTATTTTTTGCGCCATAAATTGGTGAATGGCACACCCACAAACATGCGCACAAAACTGCACAATGCCGCAGCACCATGTGGTTCGGTGCGGCTCATTTTGGAAAGAAAATTCTAGGATTTCTTTTCCATATTTCTCATGCATATAGCAGCCTACTGAGACGAATGAGCCGCCCTACACAAGACTAGAGGTAGACTGATGATATATCGGCCGATATTTGGCCATGTTTGATAAATCGCCATCGGCCGATTATCAAAATTAGGCCAATATTTTACACTGACCGCCGTTCCTCCTCCACACTCAGCAGCTCTCAGGCAGCATCAAGCGCCGCGCTGAGCGTGAAACTGACAAGTAACAGAGAGGAACTGTCAGCTCGATGTTGGGGGTGGGCGGGACGCAGCAGCTATATTACACCAGCCGATTGGGACAGTATCTGGACGGGCCGCTACGTGTATGTGACCCAGCCCCCTTTCTAAAGAAGCCCAATCATTGGCTGGTGTAATTTAGATGCTGGGTCTCACCCCAACCAGGGCCGTCTTAATAGCATTATGGGCCCCTGGGCAAAGTAATGCTCTGGGGCCCCTACAATGAAGACAGTGCAGGTAGACAGACATCAAGTAGGTAGAAGGCAGACTGCCTCCCCTGTGTATCCATCACTCTCAGTGCCACCATTTTCGGGGCAGCGTGGGCTCAAGGACCAGCTGCTTTGGGGAAAGTGCAAGGGCCCCCCCATGCAGCTGGGGCCCCTGGGCAGTGCCCAGGAGTGCCCTCATTAAGACAACTTCTCTCCCCTCCTTTGTTAGTTTCACACAGTTACACTCAGCTTAGTGTGAAACCTGTCAGTGCCACCGCCAATCAGTGCCATCTGTCAGTGCCACCAGCCAGTGCCAATCAGTGCCAATCAGTACCATCTGTCAGTTCCAAACCAGTGCCACCTGCCAATGCCAACCAGTGCCACCAACCAGTGCCATCTATACGGAGGACATCAAGTGTGTCCTAGAGTGACAGGAGTAAGCAGGAAGGAGTGGAGTGGGTGAGGGTTTTCTTTTTGTTTGTTTTTTATTCGGCCACAAAAATCGGCATCATATATCGGCCGCCCCAATTTCTAAATATCGGCATCGGCCAGAGAAAAACCCACATCGGTCTACCTCTACATGAGACATTAGACATGTGCAATTCGTTGTGTTTTCCGAATTAGTTTACTGAATTTCGACAAATCCGTTAATTTAGAAACATCCGAACGAAAACCCGTTTAACAAATATTTACAAAGATTTTGAAATTCGAATCGTTGAAAATTCAAAAATACGAAGTTTCGGAAATTTTGAAATTCGAAAATAAGAACGAAGAATTCAAAAGAACGAAAATCTGAAAACCTGAAGATGTGAAAATATGAAAATGATAAACTTACTAACTATTATATTCTAAGTAATTTCCTTTCAAATTTGGCTGTCAGTGAACGTAAGGAATGCGAATTTATCCAAAGTTACGAATTATCCAAAATAACGAATGCCGCATCTAAACAAATGGATTAATAATAAACAACAACAATAATAATGATAATAAAAACATTATTATATTGTTGTCGTTTTTAATAATTCATTCCGTTCCATTCGTTCAGATGCAGCATTCGTTATTATGGATAATTCGTAACTTCAGAAAAATTTGTATTCGTTACGTTCACTGACAGCCAAATTTGAAAGGAAATTCCAATACCTATAATTTAACCACTTCCTGCCCAGTCAATAGCATATTGACGTCCGGGAAGTGGTTCTGTTATCCTGACTGGACGTCTATTGACATCCTGCAGGATCGGGCAATCGGTGGTGCGGTGAGTCACCAATCTTGGTAAAGAGCCTGTGACGGAGGCTCTTTACCACGTGATCAGCAGCGTCCAATCACGGCTGATCACGATATAAAAAAAGGAAGAGCAGTTGATCGGCTCTTCCTCACTCGTGTGTGTCTGACAGACAAGATGGCAGGGGGTGTTCACGCTGATTGTTCATCAGCTCAGCCCCCTCTCAGATGCCTTTACATGTGGATGGCCAGATATATCCCCATGGCCATCCACATGTTCCAAAACATACCATACAAATGCCAATCAGTGCCCACAAATGGCACCATTATAGTGAAGTAGTAAAAAAACAGTGATGCCCAGCAATGTCATCCACCAGTAATCAGTGCCACTCATCAGTGTCCCTTAGTGCCACTTATCAGTGGCCATCCCTGCCCACCTACCAGTGCCCATCCGTGCCACCTACCAGTGCCCATCCGTGCCACCTACCAGTGCCCATCCCTGCCACCCATGTTTCAGCCCATCCATAACCTACACAGTTAAGGAGAAAAACACTGCGCCGTAGACAATGGCACATGCGCACTGAGCGCGAGGCATTCTGAACTTGATAATGCCGGGAGCATGTTAGTCCCGCGTAGTAGTGACGTCATCGCCGCTCTGGCCAATCACAGCGCCGAAGCAGCGATATCAGACAGAAGCTCTGAGGGACATGGCGGCGGAGGGGAACGAGAAGCACTTTGGGGGCTTCGATTTCAGGTGCCATATAATGAGCTAGTATGCTATGCTCGACACGCGACCCTTTCAGAAGCTCTGTGACCGCAGGTCCCGATGGAGTCCCGCGATCGGTCCCCGGAGCTGAAGAACGAGGAGAGCTGTGTGTAAACACACCTTCTCCGTTCTTCACTGTGGCGCTGTCATTGATCGTGTTTCCCGATATAGGGAAACACATTCAATGACGTCACATGTGCAGCCTCACCCCCCTACAGTTAGAAACACATATGAGGTCACACTTAACCCCTTCAGCGCCCCCTAGTGGTTAACTCCTAAACTGCAATTGTCATCATTTTCACAGTAAACAATGCATTTATATAGCACTTTTTGCTGTGAAAATGACAATTGTCCCAAAAATGTGTCAAAATTGTCCGATGTGTCCGCCATGTCGCGGTCACAAAAAAAAAAAAAAAAAAAAACGCTGATCGCCGCCATTAGTAGTAAAAAAAAATTAAATAAAAATGCAATAAAACTATCCCCTATTTTGTAAACGCTATAAATTTTGCGCAAACCAATAAATGCTTATTGTGATTTTTTTTTAACCAAAAATATGTAGAAGAATACGTATCGGCCTAAACTGAGGAAAAAAAACGTTTTTTTTTTATATATTTTGGGGATATTTATTATAGCAAAAAGAAAAAAAATATTGAATTTTTTTCAAAATTGGCGCTTTATTTATTGGCGCAAAAAAAAACACAGAAGTGATGAAATACCACCAAAAGAAAGCTCTATTTGTGGGGAAAAAAGGCCGCCAATTTTGTTTGGGAGCCACGTCGCACAACCGCGCAATTGTCAGTTAAATCGATGCAGTGCCGAATTGCAAAAACTGGCCAGGCCCTTTACCTGCATTTTGGTCGGGTCTTAAGTGGTTAAAGTTAGTTGACTACAATGTTTTAGTCAGTTTTAGTCTACAAAATGAACACCGCGCGTGTAAAGCTCCCTTGGTGCTTCTCATTCTCCGCGGGGCCTGATATGGAAGACAAATCTATAACTCAAGTTACAAGGTCGCCATATCTTTGGACTTAAACCTACAGGTCTCTTCTTGTACATACATGGGATCAACCCATATGGGGTGTCGCCTTATATACACCATTACTATTATATGTGGAACCTATTCTATAAATAAGAGATTTTTTAATACGTCATAATAAATTTGATATTTTTATTACATTGAGAACTTTTTTATATTTGTGTCTTCTAGTGGTTACCAATTTATAGTCCAGTATCCTGTACAAATTTTCTTCGCCTAAATCTCAGAATGTAACATACAGTAAATGGAGATTATTGTATCCCCCCAATGCAGAAACTGATACAAAGTGACATCTGTTTGTCAGAGAAACACTGCCATCTACTGATGAGAAATGGTAATGCAATAATAGTTGTGTGTCAGCATTTGGTGTAGGAAGGAAACATATGTTTAAAAAAATAAATAAAAAATCAGTTTATATATAGAATGAAAACTGAGGAAGACATGACAGCAGCAGACACAGCCAACATTTGGAGCTGGTACTGAACTCTATGAGAGGCTTTACTGGGACCTGGATATAAGGGGGGGGGCTAATGTAAGAGAGATCCTGATGGAGGACCATGATGTAAGGCGGAGGGGCTCTGATTTCAATGCACACTGCGAGCTTCTCACACTGTGCATTAAGAGACTTTAGAAAGTCAGACAGAGCCCCGCCTCATTTCTTGGCTGGAAGACGTTTAGCATCATCTAGCCCATGCGTGTCAAACAAAAGGCCCGCGGGCCTAATCGGCCCACCAGACCATTTCAAGTGGCTCTTGCCCCCAGGAGAGAGGTGGAGGCGAGATATGGACAGCCTGTGAGAGAGCTGAACCCTGTGCTCTGTGAATAGCACACTCCTGAATCCTGAACCCCGCACACAGCGCACACCCCTAAACCGCGCACATCCCGGGACTCCGCACACAAAGGACATCCCCGAACTCCGCACACAAAAGGACATCCCCCGAACTCCGCACACAAAAGGACATCCCCCGAACTCCGCACACAAAAGGACATCCCCCGAACTCCGCACACAAAAGGACATCCCCGAACTCCGCACACAAAAGGACATCCCCCGAACTCCGCACACAAAGGACATCCCCCGAACTCCGCACACAAAAGGACATCCCCCGAACTCCGCACACAAAAGGACATCCCCCCGAACTCCGCACACAAAAGGACATCCCCCGAACTCCGCACACAAAAGGACATCCCCGAACTCCGCACACAAAAGGACATCCCCCGAACTCCGCACACAAAAGGACATCCCCCGAACTCCGCACACAAAAGGACATCCCCCGAACTCCGCACACAAAAGGACATCCCCCGAACTCCGCACACAAAAGGACATCCCCCGAACTCCGCACACAAAAGGAAAGACCATCCCGGAACTCCGCACACAAAAGGACATCCCCGAACTCCGCACACAAAAGGACATCCCCCGAACTCCGCACACAAAAGGACATCCCGAACTCCGCACACAAAGGACATCCCCGAAACTCCGCACACAAAAGGACATCCCCCGAACTCCGCACACAAAAGGACATCCCCCGAACTCCGCACACAAAAGGACATCCCCGAACTCCGCACCACAAAAGGACATCCCCGAACTCCGCACACAAAAGGACATCCCCCGAACTCCGCACACAAAAGGACATCCCCCGAACTCCGCACACAAAAGGACATCCCCCGAACTCCGCACACAAAAGGACATCCCCCGAACTCCGCACACAAAAGGACATCCCCCGAACTCCGCACACAAAAGGACATCCCCCGAACTCCGCACACAAAAGGACATCCCCCGAACTCCGCACACAAAAGGACATCCCCCGAACTCCGCACACAAAAGGACATCCCCCGAAACTCCGCACACAAAAGGACATCCCCCGAACTCCGCACACAAAAGGACATCCCCCGAACTGCGCAACAAAAGGACATCCCCCGAACTCCGCACACAAAAGGACATCCCCCGAACTCCGCACACAAAAGGACATCCCCCGAACTCCGCACACAAAAGGACATCCCCCGAACTCCGCACACAAAAGGACATCCCCCGAACTCCGCACACAAAAGGACATCCCCCGAACTCCGCACACAAAAGGACATCCCCCGAACTCCGCACACAAAAGGACATCCCCCGAACTCCGCACACAAAAGGACATCCCCCGAACTCCGCACACAAAAGGACATCCCCCGAACTCCGCACACAGAGGACACCCCCGGACCCCGCACACAGAGGACACCCCCGGACCCCGCACACAGAGGACACCCCCTGGACCCCGCACACAGAGGACACCCCTGGACCCCGCACACAGAGGACACCCCCTGGACCCCGCACACAGAGGACACCCCTGGACCCCGCACACAGAGGACACCCCCTGGACCCCGCACACAGAGGACACCCCTGGACCCCGCACACAGAGGACACCCCCTGGACCCCGCACACAGAGGACACCCCTGGACCCCGCCCCACACAGAGGACACCCCCTGGACCCCGCACAAGAGGGAACCCCCTGGACCCCCGCACACAGAGGACACCCCTGGACCCCGCACACAGAGGACACCCCCTGGACCCCGCACTCTGCACACAGGGCAACCCCTGAACCATGCACTCTGCACACAGGGCACCCTGCATATAACACACTCCTGGTATTTATTGCCTCTTTAAGATCCTCCCACACGGTCAGTGCAATTTGGCCACACCCACCATTAAAGGCAGTTTGGCGGAGGGGGGGGGGGGGGAGGCATTGGCGAGTTTCCGCACCTATTCTTTGATAAAAATTAAAAAAAAGGGCCCTGAATAAATTTGAATTAGTCTACAGATCAACCAGTCCTTTTAAAGACAACCACAATGCTGATGCGGCCCACAATGAAATGGTGTTTGACACCCCTATGTTAGAAGATAAAGGTGGGCGGAATAGGGGGTTTTTATTCTAATTTCATGGTAAACCCTAAATACCCCATGTAACATAAAACATGGTATAAAATCCTCCCCAGGGCTTGAACTGACTCCAGTAGTAATCGGCGTGCGTCCTAAGAGTAGGACGTACGCTCCTGGAGCCAGATAGGCAGGTTCTCCTCCCCCAGCATCAGCCTCCACTGTCAGATCCGCTCCGACCTCGAGCCGCCCCTGGATCCCCTGGTTTCTCTCTCCCTCTGGAGCCCCACCTGCCAGAAACCAGACAGGCAGACGGTGACAGACACTGCTAGGCAAGCCTGCACTATCCCTCCATTCCTCCTGCAATCCACCGCTTGCTTCCCCCTGCTTCACCTGACCCCCCTGGCTTCCCTCCGTCACCCTTCTCCAGCAGGTAAGCCTTTCACTGAGGCTGCAGACGGCGTCCTTTTGAGGACAGCAGCTGCTGCCACTTAAAAGCCCCTGCTATCTCCCTATCCACATCTCCCCTCCTATACCCCCTCACTACCCATCCGCCACCTGCCCTGCAATCCTTGGCAATTTTCAGCCATTTCTGGCATTTCTGGCTTCCAGGCCGGCGTTTTTCGATACATCCGCGCCGGCCTGGAAGCAATCGCGGCAGCCGCAATTTAGGAAAGGCCGCGGCTTCACCCGCGGCCTAGTGGCGCGCCGCTTCTCAACCCCTCCAACCGCCACCAAAGTCCGAAAACGGACTTGAACCCCACCCCATACCCCCAGGAAAGTTACCTCACACCCCGGTCTAGTAATCCTGGCCCCAAATAGTAGCACCGATCCACCCAATCTGGAAGCTTTACCAGTCTGGATCCTGCTACCGATCGGCAGGCCATTTTTGCTGCACCCAGCCCCAAATCTTAATCACCACTACAACTTGATCCAGGGGTTACCCGATCGCCTCTTACAGGGGTCAGGAAGGAATTTTTTCCCTGCCGGAGCATATTGGCCGAGCGCCGCCAGGGTTTTTGCCTTCCTCTGGACCAAGCCAGGAGAGAGGAGTTTAGCCAATTCCTCTCCCCACTGCCCTAAAATCCCCCCCCTCCCCCCCCTGGTGTATTGGCGAACATGGCATGTAGGCAATATTCTGCCGAGACCATTGGAGTTTGAGGCAATGCGCCGCAATACTGCCAGCCATCACCAGAAAGGCCCTAAGAACTGAGCGACTATGGAGAACCAATCATAGATCGACGGTTAGACATTTTCAGACATTTACCCAGGTCAAGCACATATCATGTGCTCTGATCAATACTAGATCGGCAGTAAAAACACCGACTAGAAATCCGCGACTTCATTCAACAAAAGGATCTAGACTGTCTTTTTATTACAGAGAGCTGGCTCACAGCCGACTGTAACACCATTCTAGGAGAACTGGTGCCAGAAAATTACCGTATCATAACGGAAAACAGAATAGGGCAAAGAGGAGGCGGCCTGGCGGTGATCCACAAGACTCATCTTACGATCACCAAACCAGTCCGCCAAAACCCTCTTCCATTCATGGAAACCTTTACTCTGCAACTGCAAGCAAGTTCAAAGGAGAGACCGTCCACATTCTGCTCTGCTATAGGCCACCCGGCCCCAAAATCGCAGCTGCTCTCATCATGGACGGATTTCTTCTCCACTTATACCCTCAACAGTAAACAACTTTTGCTGTTAGGGGATTTCAATCTCTGGGCCAATTCCTCACAAGACCCCATTGCCGACGCCTGTATTGACCACCTGGAAGGATTAGGATTGCAGTAGCAACTAGTATGTGGGCCTACACATGCTTCAGGTCACACACTCGATCTTATTTTCAGACAAGCTCTGGAAATAAAAATTAGGGAAAATGAAAAATTGCCATGGACAGACCACCAGGCAATTATATTCAGTATTTCCACCATCCCCCCCGCAACAAAAACATTGAATCCAGTGGCAACACACTGGACTAGATGTCAGAAGAAGCTCCACTCGGAACTCTTCAAAACGACTTTAAGGAAAAGAATAGAAACAACTCAGCCGCAGCAAACAGCCGTTGAAACATTGAAAGCCATAAACTCGGCCATGCTATGTCAGTCAGCCGACTTGGTAGCGCCGAAACGAATAACCCGCATTCGGAAAAACAACCGCAGCTGGTTTAACAACCAGCTGTCGTTACTGAAGCAAGAACGCAGAAGGGCAGAATCTGCCTGGAAAAGATGTTCTTCTGAGCTAAACCTATCCATCTACAAGGCGACTACAAGAAAATACCACAAAGGAATTTTCCAAGCCAAGAAGAATTATTTTTCGGAGGCTATCAACGGCGCCCAAAACCGCCCCCGCGAACTCTTCAAGATGGTCACCCAGACCATGAAACCAGGATGCATTGAAGCCCCCAGTTCGGACACACAAGAATTTTGCAATGAGCTATCGGATTATTTCGTTAATAAAATCGAGGCAATCCGTGAAAGCATTCAGCAAAATTTTTCTCCCCTCAGCCCCCCCTGTAGCCTCTCACACAGCACCCATAGTAATTCTCCGATATCAGGTAAGTTCACCCTGGAACCCATCTCCATCGAGTCCACTAAGAATGTCATTTGTACTCTGCGCAATGGCGCAGCACCAAATGACATTATCCCCACAAAACTGCTGAAGGAATGCGCCGACATCCTGGCTCCTCCCATCACGCAGCTTATCAACCAGTCTTTCTTGGAAGGCATAGTGCCCTCACAGTTGAAAGAGGGTGTAATCCAACCCATCCTGAAGAAACCCTCCCTGGACCCCAAGGACCCACTCCACCGCCGTCCCATAACAAGCCTCAACGTATTCTCTAAGATAATGGAAAAAGTAGTGGTACAACAGCTGCAACAGCATCTAGATACCCACAAGCTACTTGACCCATTGCAATCAGGCTTCCGTCCCGGACATGGGACGGAAACAGCATTACTGAAAGTATGGGACGATGTTCTCAAGGCCGCAGACGAAGGAGAATCTTGTCTCCTGGTTCTGTTGGACCTAAGTGCAGCTTTTGACACTGTAGACCACAATCTGTTACTGACTCGGCTTTCTGAAGTAGCCAGGGTCGCAGAAGGCGATTTATCTTGGTTCTCCTCTTTTTTGGAAAACCGATCGCAAACAGTGAATCTAGGACCTTTTACGTCTGAAAAATGCACAGTAACATGCGGAGTCCCTCAAGGATCGCCTCTGTCACCAGTGCTATTCAACATCTACCTTCGTCCTCTTTTTGAGATTATTAGCAGCCAAAATCTGCTTTATCACTCTTATGCAGATGACACGCAACTGTATTTCCGCATCTGCAATAGACAGGATCACCACCTCAATCTAGAGACATGCCTCTCTTTGATAGAGGACTGGATGACAAAGAGTTATCTTAAACTCAATGGAGCGAAAACAGAACTTCTTCTGTTTCACGCCAAGCGAAGGAATCAACCCTCAACAGCGTGGACCCCCCCGCCTATTTTGGGCAAGCTCATCACCCCTAGCGCCAAAGTCAAAAGCCTAGGGGTCATTTTTGACTCCTTTATGACAATGGACGCACAAATAGGGTCAGTGGTCAGCGGATCTCACCATCTACTGCGCCTACTACGCACTCACTCACTCCGTTCATCCCTAAAGAAGATTTAGCGGTCGTGGTGGGGAGCAGTTGTAAACTCCAGGTTGGATTATGCAAATGCCCTTTACCTCGGTCTCCCCCAAATACCAAATCGCTCGTCTGCAAGTCGTTCAGAATACGGCCGCCAGACTTGTGACTGGGAAAAAACCCTGGGAATCTATCTCACCTTCACTGAGAGCCCTTCATTGGCTGCCAGTTAAAGACAGAATCGCTTTTAAAGCTCTCTGTCTTACGCATAGATGTGTCCATGAGAATGCCCCCCTTTACTTATGCGAATTAATAAAAGCGCATAATCCAAATCGCGTTTTGCGATCCACGAATCAGAACCTGCTCCAGGTTCCGAAAGCCAACTTCAAGTCCAAAGGAGAAAGAAGATTTGCGATCCAGGGTCCCAGACTATGGAACGCTTTACCAACCAGCATTCGGTTGGAGGAGAACCACCTAGCATTTAGGAAAAAGGTCAAGACTTTTCTCTTTTGATATCAAAGGAGACAGGAACAACAAGCGCCCAGAGGCGATTCAGTTCGCATGTGCCGCGCTATATAAGTTCTCATTCATTCATTCATTCATTCAAAATGTGCACTTAAAGAGGAGGGCCGGTAAAAAATAAAAAATAAAAATAATAATAATTAAAAGCCAGCAGCTACACATACTGCACCTGCTGGCTTTTAATAAATGGACACTTACCTGTCCTGGAGTCCAGTGACGTCGGCAGTAGGGTTCCCGGCGTGAAGCCGAGAGGCTACACCGCCGCCACCATTGCGGGTAAGGGAACCTGGCAGTGTAGCCTTTCGGCTTCATGCCGGGAACCCTACTGCGCATGCGCGAAGCCCCACTCCTCTCTCCTATTAGCCTGGCGGCCAGGGGATGGGGAGGAGGGAGCCAGTCGGTGACGTCACGGCCGCGGACAGACTCCCAGAATTGGGAAAGGATACCTGTCAAAGACAGGTATCCCGTCTCCCCTCCCCCTGAAAGGTGGCAATTGTGGCACCAGAGGGGGGGAGGAATCCACTGAACGGAAATTCCACTTTAACCTCTTGCCGGCTCGGCTGCGCAAAATCATGTAATATTACATGATTTTTGCATTTCAGCCACTAGGGCCTGCTCGCCCCTGGTGCCGACGCGCATGCCTGGCACCCGCGATTGCTTGTTACAGCTCCCGGTCCTTTCAGGGGGAGAAATGACTGATTGTCTGTTCATACAATGAATTACCAGCGATCTGTCATTTCCCCCAGTAAGTCCCACCCCCCCTTCAGTGTTTAGAACACACCCAGGGAACATAATTAACCCCTCCCTCGCCCCCTAGTGTTAACCCCTTCCCTGCCAGTGACATTTTTACAGTAATCAATGCGTTTTTACAGCACTGATCGCTATAAAAATGCCAATGGTTCCAAAAATATCTCAAAGGTGTTCGCCATAAGGTCGCAGTACCGATTAAAATCGCTCATCACCGCCATTACTAGTAAAAAAAAAAAAAAAAAAAATGTAATAAAAAATGCCATAAAACTATCCCCTATTTTGTAGATGCGCAAACCAATCAATAAAGGCTTATTGCGATTTTTTTTTTACGAAAAATAGGTAGAAAAATACGTATCGGCCTAAAAAAAATATTTTTTTTAATATATTTTTGGGGGATATTTATTATAGCAAAAAGTAAACAATATTAATTTATTTTCAAAATTGTCGCTCTATTTTTGTTTATAGCGCAAAAAATAAAAACCTGCAGAGGTGATCGAATACCACCAAAAGAAAGCTCTATTTGTGGGAAGAAAAGGACGCCAATTTTGTTTGGGAGCCAAGTCGCACGACCGCGCAATTGTCAGTTAAAGCGACGCAGTGCCGAATCGCAAAAAGTGGAGCTTTAAGTCAGGTATAAATGGACTGAATCTTGGTCGGTTAAGCAGGGACCAGACGAGATTCGACCCATGTATGGGCAGGCTGGTTGTATTGAAGTCAACCACCCCGTCAGATTTGATGGCGGCGGCTATAACCGATAGCAGTAATCATTGTGTGTTGCCGGAAAGGCTCCCAGCACCAGTGTTCTGCAGTGCGCCGACAGAACACAATAGTTCTGCGGGAGGGATTGCCCCATTAACACTGACTGGGTAGATGGGGGAATCGAGCAAGAAAAATCACATAATCTATGGCCAGCCTTCTAATGAATCACCCCCAAAAAGAGAGCGTGCGATACCTGCAGCCTGTGTGTACACAGCCACACCCACCCAGCAGACTCACCTGAACTCTTAGAGGAACCTTAGCGGGACCTGAGCAGACTGGCGCTGGTCCCTATCAGCTTGCGATAGGCAGTTTCCTGTGGTTTACAGAATCTGGAAGTTGTAGTCGCTGATTATTAAATAGGAGCCGTGTGGGTGACCTGCACTCCAATCACACTTCCTCTGTGACAAATCACAGTCCGCTGACAATGTGTCATTCATACGACGCGGCCCGCTGGGTGCCAGCTGCTCTCTCTGGCGCCAATGCCGTGTCTGAGGTCTCTGCGTCCATCCCTTACTGCTCACATATACACCCATCTGTATACCCGATACCTACCACAGTGTTCTTTTATTCTAAAGATCTACAGGATCTAAAAAAAAGTAAGTACACCCCTCAAATTTTTGTAAATCTTTTATTGTAACAACACAGAAGAAATGACACTTTGCTACAATGTTGTGTAGTGAGTGTACAGCTTGTATAACAGTGTAAATTTGCTGTCCCCTTAAAATAACTCAACACACAGCCATTAATGTCCAACAAAAGTGAGTACACCCCTAAGTGAAAATGTCCACATTGGGCCCAAAGTGTCAATATTTTGTGTGGCCGCCATTATTTTCCAGCACTGCCTTAACCCTCTTGGGCATGGAGGTCACCAGAGCTTCACAAGTTGCCACTGGAGTCCTCTTCCCCTCCTTCATGATGACATCACAGAGCTGGTGGATGTTGGAGACCTTGCGCTCCTCCACCATCCATTTGAGGATGCTCCACAGATGTTCAATAGGGTTTAGGTCTGGACATGACTGACCAGTCCATCACCTTTACCCTCAGCTTCTTTAGCAAGGCAGTGGTGGTCTTGGAGGTGTGTTTGGGGTGGTTATCATGTTGGAATACTACCCTGCAGCCCAGTCTCTGAAGGGAGGGGGTCATGCTCTGCTTCAGTATGTCACAGTACATGTTGGCATTCATGGTTCCCTCGATGATCTGTAGTCCCCCAGTGCCGGCAGCACTCATGCAGCCCCAGACCATGACACTCCCACCACCATGCCTGACTGTAGGCAAGACACACTTGTCTTTGTCCTCCTCACCTGGTTGCCGACAGACATGCCTGACACCAAATTAGTTTATTTTGGTCTCATCAGACCACAGGACATTGTTCCAGTAATCCATGTCCTTAGTCTGCTTGTCTTCAGAAAACCGTTTGCCGGCTTTCTTGTGCCTCATCTTTCTGGGGGGACAGCCATGCAGACCAATTTGATGCAGTGTGCGGCGTATGGTCTGAGCACTGACAGGCTGACCCCTCCCCCCCACCCCTTCAACCTCTGCATTAATGCTGGCAGCACTCATACGTCTATTTCCCAAAGACAACCTCTGGATAGGACGCGGAGCACGTGACCTCAACTCCTTTGGTGGACCATGATGAGGCCTGTTGTGAAGGGGACGCTGTCCTGTTATACCGCTGGATGGTCTTGGCCACCGCGCTATAGCTCCATTTCAGGGTCTTGGCAATCTTCTTATAGCCTAGGCCAGGGATCTCCAAACTATGGCCCTCCAGTTGTTCAGGAACTACAATTCCCATCATGCTTAGTCATGTCTGTGAATGTCAGAATTTTACAATGCCTCATGGGAAATGTAGTTCCGAAACAGCTGGAGGGCCGTAGTTTGGAGACCCTTGGCCTAGGCCATCTTTATGTATGCAACAATTCTTTTTTTTTTTCAGATCCTTTAGAGAGTTCTTTGCCATGAGGTGCCATGTTGAACTTCCAGTGACCAGTATGAGAGAGTGAGAGCGATAACACCAAATTTAACACACCTGCTCCCCATTCACACCTGAGACCTTGTAACACTAACGAGTCACATGACACCGGGGAGGGAAAATGGCGAACTGGGCCCAATTTGGACATTTTCACTTAGGGGTGTACTCACTTTTGTTGCCAGCGGTTTAGACATTAATGGCTGTGTGTTGAGTTATTTTTGAGGGGACAGCAAATTTTACACTGTTGTAAAATAAACCTTCAGCCTGCAGATGTACACTGCCACCTTCAGGCTGCAGTGAGACCTGCAGAGCCATCAGTTTTATAATGTAATATGTATTAAAAAATAAACTGTTAAAAACTGTTTTGCGCATGTATCGTCATATAATAATTGTGTACCAATATTTTTTTTTTTTTTTAAATCCCATTGGTCCCTTAAGTGGGTCTTAAAGAGGAACCTCTGGTTTCACACCATCCCAGCCTGTAACCAAGTTCTATTTTTCTTTATGAAGGGTGGGGCAAGTACCAATTATTCTCAGTACCTGCTCCCACTTCCGCAATCTCGCCTAGAGGAGGATTGGCATCCCTTGCCCTGCCCCATCCCATCCCGCAGACTCCAGGGAAGTGTCACATATCCCAGGAGGCTGCAGGACCATCCACAAAGCACTGCGCGAATTCGCACATGAGCAATGGAGATCCGATGGTACTTCTTCAGGAAGCCCAGCTGGCTCTCATATCCAAGATGGCGGAACCAGGGACTCACAGTGGTATGAAGAACCGGCTTCGGGAACACAGTGCTGGACCCCAGCCATTGGTAAGTACCTGATTTTTAAACGTCAGCAGCCACAGTATTTGTATCTGCTGAATTAAAAGGAAAATAAATATATAAGTAACCCTTAAATGCCAGGATGAGGTGGTGGTGTTCTGATCACTCTGTGATTGGCTCTCACTTATCCCATTGGCTGCTGATCACTAACAGAGACCAAGAGCTGTTGGCGACAGGCCCGTCAGTGTCAGAAGAGCTTGTATAGAGTACACTCCCAGCACACAACCTTGGACCCTATGTATTCATATTTGTGGCTTTATACATGCCTTACAGTCGCAGGTAGAGGTTAAAGACAACATTTTCAAAAAAATAAATAAATAAACTGCACTAAAAAAATTAAATAGTAAATTTATTATATTTTTGGAGTCAGACTTGCAGAGCGAGCTCCGCAATCCAGATCCGTGTGCCCGCTCCGCAATCCAGATCCGCGTGACGCTCCGCAATCAAAATCCGTGTGACGCTCCGCAAACCAAGATCAGTGTGCCGCTCCGCAATCCAAGATCAGTGTGCCGCTCCGCAATCCAAGATCAGTGTGCCGCTCCGCAATCCAAGATCAGTGTGCCGCTCCGCAATCCAAGATCAGTGTGCCGCTCCGCAATCCAAGATCAGTGTGCCGCTCCGCAATCCAAGATCAGTGTGCCGCTCCGCAATCCAAGATCAGTGTGCCGCTCCGCAATCCAGATCCGTGTGCCCGCGCCGCAATCCAGATCCGTGTGCCCGCTCCGCAATCCAGATCCGTGTGCCCGCTCCGCAATCCAGATCCGTGTGCCCGCTCCGCAATCCAGATCCGTGTGCCCCGCTCCGCAATCCAGATCCGTGTGCCCGCTCCGCAATCCAGATCCGTGTGCCCGCTCCGCAATCCAGATCCGTGTGCCCGCTCCGCAATCCAGATCCGTGTGCCCGCTCCGCAATCCAGATCCGTGTGCCCGCTCTGCAATCCAGATCCGTGCGGCCGCTCCGCAATCCAGATCCGTGCGGCCGCTCCGCAATCCAGATCCGTGCGGCCGCGCTCCGCAATCCAGATCCGTGCGGCCGCTCCGCAATCCAGATCCGTGCGGCCGCTCCGCAATCCAGATCCGTGCGGCCGCTCCGCAATCCAGATCCGTGCGGCCGCTCCGCAATCCAGATCGGTGCGGCCGCTCCGCAATCCAGATCCGTGTGGCCGCTCCGCAATCCAGATCCGTGGGGGTTATTCACTAAAGGCCAATCCACTTTGCACTGCAAGTACACTTGGAAATAAAGTTGCTGTAGATCTGAGGGGGACATGCAAGGAAAATAAACTGCATGCAAAATATACAGCATTTTAGCGTGCTCATGATAAGATGATAAAATCAGCAGAGCTTCCCCTCATTTCAGTTCTACTATTTAAGATTTAGAGTGAGTGCACTTGTAGTGCAAAGTGGATTTGAATTTTGTAAATAACCCCCAGAATGTCGCTGTGCAATCCAGATCAGTGTATTGCAGGTGCAATCAACAGGCTCTTGTGTTGCTTTCCCTCCCTCCCAGCCCAAGGTCCATATGCATGCAAGAACATCCTGTTAGAAAGCTGAAGTAATGAAGGGACTACAACTGGTCTGCTGTTGGTGTGCTTTGTAAGTCCCCCTGCCACAATGGCAGACTGGACTTGTAGTATCTGCATTGATGTACCCTGTGATTCAGAATAGAGGGGGGGGGGAGAGAGAGCTTGGGTTTAGGGGGAAGGTGTATGATGCCATCCTTTGTCACAATATATATATATATATATATAACATACAACATGGTTTAAAATAAAAAATAAAAATAATACCTTGGATTGTGAAAAAAAAAAATATATATATATAATAATAATAGGCTATGCCATGTATGTATTACATACATTTTTTTTTACTCATTCCCCCTTAATTATAATCAGGTTAACAGATGCATACCAGCGCTGATTACCGGTAACAAATACTGCAGCTGCTGACTTTTAATATTAGGACACTTACCTGTCTTGTAGTCCAGCGTCCAGACAGTCAGGGACACCTATCAGTATTAAGGGGACCAGCTCCACAATTCAGGATGTCATTGTCAGGGAGAATTGTGATATAAATCATCAGATCGTCTCTACAAAAAAACATTTCCCCTTTTCCTACTATAGAGAATCTATACATTTTTTCATTTTATTTTTTTGTGCTGAACCTGTGAAAGTGTCAGGAAATATAAAGGACTCACCGCGGCACGCAGTCCCCTCCCTGGTGATCGCCGTCTTGCACACGCTGCATGACTTCACCTTCTTAAAGTTCTTTATCTTGAATGTGTGACAGTTCTGTCCCTCCAGGTCTTCAGGCTGTGAAGGGAAAACACATCAGAATTTATCATTAGTCTGTCTTTTCACTTCCTCCATCATTTATGTTCCAGAAGGGTCAGTTTACCCAAAGCAAGGAGATTATACAATACATATCCACTACATAGCATATATATATATGGGTGTGTATGTATGTATGTGTATATATATATAGGGGGGTGTGTATGTATGTGTGTATATATAGGGGTGTGTGTACATATATTAATATGTGTGTGTATATATATATATATGTGTGTGTGTGTGTGTATGTATAATATATGGCACGCACAGACCTGGTTACTGGAGAATTTTTCTGGCCATGTTGGCAACAGTGGGGGTGAAAACTGTCAGATTTGAGTAACCTACTAATGGCCACTCCACCCAAATACTAGAGATTTAAACCACCTGATGGGTTCTTCTATCTCTCAAGATTTCCAGCAGCAAGATCCACCAGGTCTGTACACCAACCAAGACCATTGAAAAAGGAATCAGCCCCCCCTGGTGGAGGTAACAATGATTGCACATTACAACAGGAGAACACACGGTGAGAACACACGGATGTAGGTGGAATTCTCAGAATGGCAGATTTGGGGCATGGAACTGACATAACATCCTGCTATGAAGCACTGGGATATATAAAGCCACTCCAACAGGTCTAAAAAAATAATAATAATTAAAAAAAAAAAGATTTGTAATAAATAAATATTGAAAAGGTAAAATTGAAAAAAAAATAACAAACAATTAAATCTATCTATCTATCTATATATATATATAAATATAAGACACCTGATATCTCAGTGAAGCCACCCCACAGCCCCACAGTAGGGCTAAAATAAATAAATAATAAAAAAAAAATTTTAATAAATAAATATTAAAAAAAGGTTAAATTGAAAAAATAATAAAAAATTTAATCTATATAGATAGATAGATAGATAGATAGATAGATAGATAGATAGATAGATATTAAAATACAAGAACCCTGATATCTCAATAAAGCCACCCCCAGCAGGGCAAAAATAAATAAATAAAATAATTGTAATAAATAAATATTGAAAAGGTTAAATTGGAAAAAAATAATAAAGAATTAAATCTATATAGAAATAATATATATATATATATATATATATATATATATATATATATATATATATATATATATATATATATATATATATAATTGAAAATGTTAAATTAAAAAAAAAAAAATCTATATAGTTATATCTATATATAGATATCTATCTATAGAGATATATATATATATATATATATATATACATATACACACACACACACACACTATATAAGACCCCTGATATCTCAGTAAAGCCACCCCCAGCAGGACTAAAAAAATAAAAAAAATAATAAAAGAATTGTTATAAATAAATATTGAAAAGGTAACATTTAAAAATAATATATATATATATATATATATATATATATATATATATATATATATATACAGGGCGGAAAATAAGTATTTGAACACCCTGCTATTTTGCAAGTTCTCCCACTTGGAAATCATGGAGGGGTCTGAAATTGTCATCATAGGTGCATGTCCACTGTGAGAGACATAATCAAAAAAAAAAATTCCAGAAATCACAATGTATGATTTGTTTAACTATTTATTTGTATGATACAGCTGCAAAGAAGTATTTGAACACCTGAGAAAATCAATGTTAATATTTGGTACAGTCGCCTTTGTTTGCAATTACAGAGGTCAAACGTTTCTTGTAGTTTTTCACCAGGTTTGCACACACTGGAGGAGGGATTTTGGCCCACTCCTCCACACAGATCTTCTCTAGATCAGTCAGGTTTCTGGGCTGTCGCTGAGAAACACGGAGTTTGAGCTCCCTCCAAAGATTCTCTATTGGGTTTAGGTCTGGAGACTGGCTAGGCCACGCCAGAACCTTGATATGCTTCTTACAGAGCCACTCCTTGGTTATCCTGGCTGTGTGCTTCGGGTCATTGTCATGTTGGAAGACCCAGCCTCGACCCATCTTCAAAGCTCTAACTGAGGGAAGGAGGTTGTTGCCCAAAATCTCGCAATACATGGCCCCGGTCATCCTCTCCTTAATACAGTGCAGTCGCCCTGTCCCATGTGCAGAAAAACACCCCCAAAGCATGATGCTACCACCCCCATGCTTCACAGTAGGGATGGTGTTCTTGGGATGGTACTCATCATTCTTCTTCCTCCAAACACGGTTAGTGGAATTATGACCAAAAAGTTCTATTTTGGTCTCATCTGACCACATGACTTTCTCCCATGACTCCTCTGGATCATCCAAATGGTCATTGGCAAACTTAAGACGGGCCTTGACATGTGCTGGTTTAAGCAGGGGAACCTTCCGTGCCATGCATGATTTCAAACCATGACGTCTTAGTGTATTACCAACAGTAACCTTGGAAACGGTGGTCCCAGCTCTTTTCAGGTCATTGACCAGCTCCTCCCGTGTAGTCCTGGGCTGATTTCTCACCTTTCTTAGGATCATTGAGACCCCACGAGGTGAGATTTTGCATGGAGCTCCAGTCCGAGGGAGATTGACAGTCATGTTTAGCTTCTTCCATTTTCTAATGATTGCTCCAACAGTGGACCCTTTTTTCACAAAGCTGCTTGGCAATTTCCCCGTAGCCCTTTCCAGCCTTGTGGAGGTGTACAATTTTGTCTCTAGTGTCTTTGGACAGCTCTTTGGTCTTGGCCATGTTAGTAGTTGGATTCTTACTGATTGTATGGGGTGGACAGGTGTCTTTATGCAGCTAATGACCTCAAACAGGTGCATCTAATTTAGGATAATAAATGGAGTGGAGGTGGACATTTTAAAGGCAGACTAACAGGTCTTTGAGGGTCAGAATTCTAGCTGATAGACAGGTGTTCAAATACTTCTTTGCAGCTGTATCATACAAATAAATAGTTAAAAATTCATAAATTGTGATTTCTGGATTTTTTTTTTTTTTTGATTATGTCTCTCACAGTGGACATGCACCTACGATGACAATTTCAGACCCCTCCATGATTTCCAAGTGGAGAACTTGCAAAATAGCAGGGTGTTCAAATACTTATTTTCCGCACTATTATATAAATATATATATATATATATATATATATTATATAATAATTGCGGCCAACTTCCTGTTGTTTAAGGTAAAAGCTTTTGCCTGGACACACTGACACTGTCCTTTTTTTGTCCGTTTCATCCCCCTAATTTAGACTCCCCAATAAAAAAAAGTAAGCATTAAAAAAAATTCTAAAATTAACAGAGCATAATTGTTTTTTATTGCGCGGCGGAAAAAAAAACTATATAAGCGAAAAAAACTTGTAAAAAATAATTTCGAAAATAAATTATATAAAATATATATATATATATATATATAATAATAAAATAAAAACTAGTCCACATCCCCAATAAAAAAAAGTCATTAAAAAAAATTCAAAATTAAATAATTGTTTTTTAAATATATAATTGTAAAAATAAAAATAAATTATAAAAACTAGTCCACATGCAAAGTATCGGTAATTGGTATCAGCAAGTACTTGAAAAAAGTATCGGTAGTTGTTTCCCTGCCAGCTTCATTTATACAGTAATCCGTGCATATTTTTTTTAGCACTGATCGCTGTAATAATGTCACTGGTCCCAAAAAAATGTGTCAAAAGTGTCCAATCTGTCCTGCTAAAAATAATAATAATAAAAATGCCATAAATCTTTCCCCTATTTCGAAGACGCTATAACTTTTGCGCAAACCAATCAATATACGCCTATTGGGATTTATTTTATCTAAAACATGTAGCAGAATACATATTGGCCTAAACAGATGAAGAAATGTGTTTATTTTTTATTTTTATTGGGATTCTTTTATAGCAGAAAGTAATATTGTTGTTTTTTTTTTTGTCACTCTTTTTTTATTAATAGTGCAAAAAATGAAAACCGCACAGGTGATCAAATACCACCGTGGACTCGATGCCCGCTGGTGTACCGCGATCATGTCACGGAGCTGCAAAACATAGGGATGTCTGTGTAAACAAGGCATTTCCCTGTTCTGCCTAGTGACAGGACACTGATCACTGCTCCCTGTGATTGGGAGGAGTGATCAATGTCATGTCACTGGTAGTCCATCCCCCCTCACAGTTACAATCACTCCCTAGGACACACTTAACCCCTTCCTCACCCCCTAGTGGTTAACCATTTACACATTAATTAGTGCATTTGAATAGCACTGATCGCTGTATAAATGACAATGGTCCCAAAATAGCATAAAAAATGTCCGATGTGTCCGCCATAATGTCGCAGTCATGATAAAAGTCGCTGATCGCGCGCCATTACTAGTAAAAAAAATATATAAATGATTAACAACAATGCCATAAAACTATCCCCTATTTTGTAGAAACTATAATTTTAACGCAAACCAATCAATATACGCTTATTGCGATTTTCTTTTTTAACCAAAAATAGGTAGAAGAATACGTATCGGCCTAAACTGAGGAAAAAAAATATTTTTTTTCAGATATTGTTGGGGGATATTATAGAAAAAAGTAAAAAATATTGATTTTTTTTTTTCAAAATTGTCGCTTTATTTTTGTTTATAGCGCAAAAAATAAAAACCGCAGAGGTGATCAAATACCACCAAAAGAAAGCTCTATTTGTGGGAAGGAAAGGACGTCAATTTTGTTTGAGTACAACGTGGGACGACCGCGCAATTGTCAGTTAAAGCGACGCAGTGCCGAATCGCAAAAAATGGTCCGGTCATTGGGCAGCCAATTCTTCCGGGGCTGAAGTGATTAAGGTGACGCTGTGCCGTATCGCAAAAAATGGTCTGGTCATTAAGGGGGCAAATCTTTCCGGGGCGGAAGTAACACAGATTACTAATCAGCCAATCACATGGCAGCAACTCAATGCATTTGGGCATCTAGAAGTGTTGACGATATTTGTGTGAAGAAAATGATGAACAATTCCTTGCTGTCTGTTGAATAACCAGCAGAGGGCAGCACAGCACACGCAGAAGGCCTTGGCTACATAACCAGGTACAGCACAGAATGAACCAGGAGGAGCTGGATTTGCACAAACTCAGACCTTGTTTAAATGATGTGACCTCGGCCTGCCTCCTGACCACAAACCCGCATGCTAACCCGCTTAATATCTGTCTTTATGGTCACCAACCTTAGCTTGACCCCAAAGTTAGTACCACTCAGATGGAGCGGGACGCTGTACTAACAGCTGCATTTTGTAGCCTCTCATAGACTTTTTAAGACTGCTGGTGCAGAGCTGGACAGTGTACCAGTGCCTTCTGGTCCACCCGCATATGCCAGAATCTGGCAAAGGGGCTAAATGCCCAGTGCATATGACACCTAATACTTGACTATTCATTGGTGACTAGGCTCGTTTCTGACTCTGTCTTCAATTGCTTGCCTGTTGCTGACCCAACCTATCATGGGCTTGGTTCTGTCTTGCCTTTCCAACCTGGCAAGTTCCTGACCAGATTCATCTTTGCTTCCCTGATGTGACCTCAGCCTGCCTCCTGACCACGACCCTGCCTGCTTGCAATCTGTCTTCATGGTTGCAAAACCTTATCTTGTCTAATGCCCCGTTCACACGATCGTTTTTCGGCATGAAAAAAAACAACGTTTTTAAAAAACGCCATTTAAAATGATCGTGTGTGGGCTTCACATCGTTTTTCATCTTCTGAAAAACTACCCCAATTTTTTTTTAGTATGCTGCATTTTTTAACGTCGTTTTTAAAAATGTTGTTTTTCGGGTTGTAAACAATGATCGTGTGTGCTAAAACAACGTTAAAAACGACGTTTTAAACCCGCGCATGCTCAGAAGCAAGTTAGGAGACAGGAGCTTGAATGAAACTTCCCCTTTAGAGTGCCGTCGTATGTGTTGTACGTCACCGCGCTTTGATCATCATTTTTTTTTAAATGATGGTGTGTGGGCAACGTCAATTTTAATGATGAAGTTTTAAAAACATTGGGCCAGATTCAGATACAATTAGATTTGCGTAGAGTATCAGAAATACACTACGCCGCCGTTTTTTACCTGGCTCTACGTGGAATCCCGGTAGATTTTGTCCAGTAAACGACGGCGGCGTAGTGTATTTCTCCCGGCGCAAGCCATCTACGCGAGTAGGGGGCGTGAAGCATTTAAAATAGGCGCGTTCCGGTGGCGATCGAACTGCGCATGCTCCGTTAAGAAATTTCCCGCCGTGCATTGCGCGAAATCACGTCGTTACGTCATTTTTTTCTTGAGTAGCGTCGTTTACGGACATTCCTATTCCCGAACGAGTTACGTAAAAAAAAAAAAAATTAAATTTGACGCGGGAACGACGGCCATACTTAACATGGGCTACGCACCGTTAGACCAGCAAAAAGCTGGTCTAACAGTACGTAGAAAAAAATAGACGAAAGCGATTGCGAAGACCGCTCGTATCTTCGTGGATCGCCGTAAAAACTCATTTGCATATCCCGACGCTGAAAACGACGCGGACTCCTCCCAGCGGCCGCAAAAATATTGCAGCGTAGATCCGAAGGCTTACGAAGACGTAAGCCTCTCGGATCGAAGCCCGAAGCCGCCGTATCATGGTTTGAGGATTCAAACTAGTGATACGGCGCGCGAAATTTGAAATTACTCCTGTCTAACACCAGTTAGACAGGTGTAATCGCTCTGTGAATCTGGGCCTTCGTTTTTTTCCATGCCGGAAAACGATCGTGTGTACGCAGCATAAGAATACACTTCCAATCAGCCGTGGTTTCCTTTCAACTGCTGTTCCAGTCTGCTCCTCTATAGCTCGTTTTTTTTGTGGCCTGCTCCTCGACATGTCCTCATTGGTGTGGGCAAGCACCTAGCAGTCAAGTCTTCTACCAAAAGTGAGCATCTACAGATAAGACTTTCGGCAACCCATGCCAATCTGCATCCCCTCATCCCCTGTTCGCCACCCCAAGAGAGTTGGGACCGGAGGTGTAGGGAAGGTCCTCTTGTCACTTTGGTCTATAACCGAATATAACCAAATATGTGGTACAGAACTGTCAGACCCCTGAGTCTTATGCTGCGTACACACGGTCAGAATTTCCGACAATAAATGTTCGATGTGAGCTTGTTGTCGGACAATCCGACCGTGTGTAGGCTCCATCGGACATTTGCTGTCAGAATTTCGAGAACAAATGTTTGAGAGCTGGTTCTCAATTTTTCCGACAACAAAAGTTCTTGTCGGAAATTCCGATCGCCTGTAGCCAATCCTACGTATGCTCGGAATCAATTTAACGCATGCTCGGAATCATTGAACTTAATTTTTCTCGGCTCGTCGTAGTGATGTACGTCTCTGCGTTCTTAGCGTTTGGAATTTCCGATAGCATTTGTGTGAAAAAAAAATCCACGGTTTTGTTGTCGGAATGTCTGATCATCTGTAAGTGGCATTAGGCCCCTTTCACGCTTATACGACTTGTCCCACGATTTTGTACTGCAAAATCGTATGACAAGTCATTCTCCATGATTTTCAATGAACACCATTCATACTGGCACGACTTTAAGTAGTGCCGACTTCAAAGTAGTCCCTGCACTACTTTGGTCCGATTTTGATGCCACTGGCATTCATTGAAATCGCGGCCGCGAATCGCGGCAAAATCGCGGCCACGAATCGCGGCAAAATCGCGCGACTTTAAAGTCCTACAAGTGTGAAAGGGACCTTAGGCTAAGGCCTTGTACACACGATGCGTCCCTGCACTACTTTGGTCCGATTTTATTGCCACTGGCATTCATTGAAATCGCGGCCGCGAATCGCGGAAAAATCGCGCGATTTTAAAGTTGTACAAGTGTGAAAGGGACCTTAGGCTAAGGTCCCTTTCACATTTGTACGACTTCAAAGTTGCACGATTTTACAGCGATTTCGGACCAAAATCGGACCAAAGTAGTGCAAGGACTACTTTGAAGTCGGCACAACTTAAAGTCGTGCCAGTATGAATGGTGTTCATTGAAAATCATTGAGAATGACTTGTCATACGATTTTGCAGTCCAAAATCGTGGGACAAGTCGTGTAAGTGAGAAAGGGCTCTTAGGTCCCTTTCACACTTGTACGAATTCGAAGTCGCGCGATTTTGCCACGATTCGCGGCCTGCAATTTTACCGCGATTTCAATGAATGCCTGTGTAAGTGGCATCAAAATCGGACCAAAGTAGTGCAGGGACTACTTTGAAGTCGGCACTACTTAGTCCCCTTTCACACTTATACGACTTGTCCCACGATTTTGGACTGCAAAATCGTATGACAAGTCATTCTTCATGATTTTCAATGAACACCATTCATACTGGCACGATTTTAAGTAGTGCCGACTTCAAAGTAGTCCTTGCACTACTTTGGTCCGATTTTGATGCCACTTACACAGGCATTCATTGAAATCGCGGGCCGCGAATCGCGGCAAAATCGCGGTAAAATCGCGCGACTTTGAAGTCTTACAAGTGTGAAAGGGACCTAAGTGTGAAAGGGAACTTAGGCCGTGTACACACGATCCGTCAAAACCGATGAAAACGGACTGAAGGTCTGTTTCATCGGTCCAAACTGATCGTGTGTGGCCGCCATCGGTCAGTTATCTTTCGGTCAAAAAAAAAGAGAACTTGCTTTAAAATTTAACCCATTGGACGCCTAATTAATAGGTGAAAAACGATCGTTAGTACGCAAAAGCATCGGTTAAAAAGCCGCGCATGCTCACAATCAAGTCGACGCATGCATGGAAGCACTGAACTTCGTTTTTTTTCAGCACGTCGTTGTGTTTCACGTCACCGCGTTCTGACACGATCGTTTTTTTAACCGATGGTGTGTAGGCACATCAGACCATCAGTCAGCTTCATCGGTTAACTGATGAAAATGGCCCTTCGGACCGTTCTCATCGGATGGACTGATCGTGTGTACGCGGCCTAAAGTAAAAAAAAAAAAAAAAGAAGTAAATCCTAATTTGAGATTGCATTATAATAGTTTAGGACTTAATATTCAGATTCTTGGGCAAGCCCAGTATTGGCCAGTTCTCTTGAAAAAGGCCCAAAGTGCAAGGACTGGCAGTTAAGTGGTTAACACGCATGTGGTTTGCAGAGAGTTTTTCCTGTGAAATCTCCTCCTGGATCGGAGCCCGACGCTGAGCCGTATTGTTCCATCCTGTACGAGTTTTATTCAACAAAATGTCTCCAGACTCAGGAGGGGTCATCAGAATAAGCAAGAAAAAAAAAGGGACAGCCCCGCCCCCCACCCCCCCTTCTCACCCCCCCCCCCCTCCTTGTTGGCCGCTTTCCCTCTTCCGCTGCCCCGTCTGCGACCACCCAAGTCTTCTGGTCCTGATTATCCTTATTAATGACATCTGGATCCCAGCTGAGATGGAGAGACCTTCCAGGATACCAGAAGGTGAAAGCGGAGAGAGCGACGCATTGATCGCGGGCTACGGAGCGACGTTTTACATACAGCCCCAAGGGGGATACAAATAGAAAATAATCATAATAGTTTCCTTTTATTGTAGTTTTCTATATTTTGTGGTTTGAGATGTCCAATTGGGGTGTAAAAAAATGGGCGAAAATCAATGGATTTGTCCTCAAAACCATCTACAATAAATACAATACAGTAAACGTTCATTTAAATTTGTTAAAACCACTGCTTTGGCTGTCCAATGACCAGAGCCACTTTTTGCGATTCGTCACTGCGTTGCTTCAACTGACAATTGCGCGGTCGTGCGACGTGGCTCCCAAACAAAATTGGCGTCCTTTTTTACCCCCAAATAGAGCTTTCTTTTGGTGGTATTTGATCACCTCTGCAGTTTTTATCTTTTGCGCTATAAACAAAAGAAGAGCGACAATTTTGAAAAACACCACAATATTTTGTCATTTTTGCTATAATACATTTCCCAATTTTTATAAAAATATATATTTTTCTCAGTTTAGGCCGATACGTATTCCTCTACATATTTTTAGTAAAAAAAAAAAATCAATAATAAAAAAAAAAAAAAAAAAAAAAAATCGCAATAAGCGTATATTCATTGGTTTGCGCAAAAGTTATAGCGCCTACAAAATAGGGGATAGATTTATAGCATTTTTATACATTTTTGTTTACCGGTAATGGCGGCGATCTGCGATTTTTATCGTGACTGCGACATTATGGCGGACACATCGGACACTTTTGACACCATTGTCATTTATGGAGTGATCAGTGCTATAAAAATGCTGTGTAAATGACACTGGCAGTAAAAGGGTTAACCATTAGGGGTCGATGAAGGGGTTAAGTGTGTTCTAACTGTGAGGGGGTGGGCTGCCAGTGACACGACACTGATTACTGCAGTGCTCCCGAAGACAGGGAGCAGTATATCACTGTCCTGTCACTAGGCAGAACAGGGAAATGCCTTGTTTACATAGGCCTCTACTCGTTCTGCCTCTTCTGACTGCAATTGCGGGCCCCCGACGAACATCGAGTTCCCAGAATCCGTGAGCACACTCCCTAGGCATGTGGCGCCCGCTAGGCGGCAAATTCAAGGGGACATACAGGTACGCCCATTTGCCTGCCCGTGTCATTTTGCCGACTCGTAACGGCGTGCAGCAGCCGGGAAGTGGTTAAATAACAAACGCGTTATACTTACCTGCACTGTGTAACGGTTTTGCACAAAGCAGCCTCGATCCTCTTCTCGGGTCCCCCCTGCCGCGGTGTTCCTGGCTCCTCCCCCTCTGCCGAGTGCTATCATAGCAAGCCACTTGCTCTGGGGGCACTTGTGCGTGCACGCTCCCCATTGTGCGTTGACACCAGAGTGCAGCTTAGCCCCACCCTGCTTCCTCCTCACTTGCTGTGATTACAATCGCTAATGCTGCTGTCTCTGAGCCAAAAATTCTGAAGTCAGGGCTGGAACAAGGATTTTTGACAACCTAGGCGAAACCTAATTTTCCCACCCCACCCCCTTCCCCCTGCCCATGTATACTCCACTTTTTTTAATGACGCGCCCATCAAATGCAGCCTCACCAGCGCCCATCAAATGTAGCCTCACCAACGCCCATCAAATGTAGCCTCAGCAGCGCCCATCAAATGTAGCCTCACCAGCGCCCATCAATGCAGCCTCACCAGCGCCCATCAATGCAGCCTCAACAGCGCCCATCAAATGTAGCCTCACCAGCGCCCATCAATGCAGCCTCACCAGCGCCCATCAAATGCAGCCTCACCAGCGCCCATCAAATGCAGCCTCACCAGCGCCCATCAAATGTAGCCTCACCAGCTCCCAGCAAATGTAGCCTCACCAGCTCCCATCAAATGTAGCCTCACCAGTGCCCATCAATGCAGCCTCACCAGCTCCCATCAAATGTAGCCTCAGCAGCGCCCATCAAATGTAGCCTCACCAGCTCCCATCAAATGTAGCCTCACCAGTGCCTATCAATGCAGCCTCACCAGCTCCCATCAAATGTAGCCTCAGCAGCACCCATCAAATGTAGCCTCAGCAGCGCCCATCAAATGTAGCCTCACCAGCGCCCATCAATGCAGCCTCACCAGCGCCCATCAATGCAGCCTCAACAGCGCCCATCAAATGTAGCCTCACCAGCGCCCATCAATGCAGCCTCACCAGCGCCCATCAAATGCAGCCTCACCAGTGCCCATCAAATGCAGCCTCACCAGCGCCCATCAAATGCAGCCTCACCAGCGCCCATCAAATGCAGCCTCACCAGCGCCCATCAAATGCAGCCTCACCAGCGCCCATCAAATGCAGCCTCACCAGCGCCCATCAAATGCAGCCTCACCAGCGCCCATCAAATGCAGCCTCACCAGCGCCCATCAAATGTAGCCTCACCAGCGCCCAGCAAATGTAGCCTCACCAGCGCCCATCAAATGTAGCCTCACCAGAGCCCATCAAATGTAGCCTCACCAGCAACCATCAAATGTAGCCTCACCGGCGCCCATCAAATGTAGCCTCACCAGCGCCCAGCAAATGTAGCCTTACCAGTGCCCAGCAAATGTAGCCTCACCAGCTCCCATCAAATGTAGCCTCACCAGTGCCCATCAATGCAGCCTCACCAGCGCCCATCAAATGTAGCCTCACCAGAGCCCATCAAATGTAGCCTCACCAGCAACCATCAAATGTAGCCTCACCGGCGCCCATCAAATGTAGCCTCACCAGCGCCCAGCAAATGTAGCCTTACCAGTGCCCAGCAAATGTAGCCTCACCAGCTCCCATCAAATGTAGCCTCACCAGTGCCCATCAATGCAGCCTCACCAGCTCCCATCAAATGTAGCCTCACCAGCGCCCATCAAATGTAGCCTCACCAGTGCCTATCAATGCAGCCTCACCAGCTCCCATCAAATGTAGCCTCAGCAGCACCCATCAAATGTAGCCTCACCAGCGCCCATCAATGCAGCCTCACCAGCGCCCATCAATGCAGCCTCAACAGCGCCCATCAAATGTAGCCTCACCAGCGCCCATCAATGCAGCCTCACCAGCGCCCATCAAATGCAGCCTCACCAGTGCCCATCAAATGCAGCCTCACCAGCGCCCATCAAATGCAGCCTCACCAGCGCCCATCAAATGCAGCCTCACCAGCGCCCATCAAATGTAGCCTCACCAGAGCCCATCAAATGTAGCCTCACCAGCGCCCAGCAAATGTAGCCTCACCAGCAACCATCAAATGTAGCCTCACCGGCGCCCATCAAATGTAGCCTTACCAGTGCCCAGCAAATGTAGCCTCACCAGCTCCCATCAAATGTAGCCTCACCAGTGCCCATCAATGCAGCCTCACCAGCTCCCATCAAATGTAGCCTCAGCAGCACCCATCAAATGTAGCCTCACCAGCGCCCATTAAATGTAGCCTCACCAGTGCCCATCAAATGTAGCCTCACCAGTGCCCATCAAATGTAGCCTCACCAGCAGTGGCGGCCCGCCCATATGGGCGCACGGGCGCCGCCCCCCCCTCCCGCAGTCACAAAAAAAATATAAAAAAAATAAATAAAAAAAAAATAAAAAAAACGGGCCCTTTAAGAACTTTTATTCGGCTAAAATGTCATTTTGACATTTTAGCCGAAGTTCTGGCGGCCGTCTATAGAGGGCGCTGCAGCGCTGCAGCGCCACTCCCTCTTGCAAATAACACACTTCAATGCATTGAACGTGTGTTGTTGCCAGCTGCCTGGTCTATTCCTATAACCGGACATAGGGCGCCGGTTACCTGAATAGCGGCAGCTGGTTGGCTGAGGGGAACTGCCTATCAAAGCCAGTGGCTCTGATAGGCTTTTCCAGTACCGCCCTCCGGCTCCCGGAAGTTTATGCTCGGAGCGCAGGCAATCTGCGGTCCTTGCATTAGACTGACAGCCATTTCAGCCAATCAGGTTCCCGGATTCTGGTTATCAGGAACCTGATTGGCTGAAGTTTCTCCACGGCGGCAGAAGACATCGAGGGAGGACATGGAAGCGTCAGGTTAGTGTTTTTTTTTTAACAGGGAAAGGGGCAGCATGGGGCACAGTGGCAGCATGGGGCACAGTAGTGACAAAGGGCACAGAGGCGACAATGAGCACAGTGGCATGGGGCACAGTGGTGACAATTAAAGGGCACAGTGGTGACACTTGATGACACAGTGACTCCATATGATGGCATGGCACAGTGGTGACAATTGATGGCACAGTGACTGCATTTGATGGCATGGCACAGTGGTGACAACTGATGGCACAGTGACTCCATATGATGGCATGGCACAGTGACTGCATTTGATGGCATGGCACAGTGGTGACAATTGATGGCACAGTGGTGGCGTTTGATGGCATGACACAGTGGTGACAATTGATGGCACAGTGGCTGCATGTGATGGGCACAGTGAGGCTGCAATGTTTTTTTTTTTCGTTTGCGCCCCCCCAAAAAATTTTGAGCACCAGCCGCCACTGCTCACCAGTGCCCATCAAATGTAGCCTCACCAGTGCCCATCAATGAATGTTTGCTTGCTTCCATTCATTTGGAAGTCGGGACACAGTCCTCTGCTGCCATTGCGCCTCTGACTATATGTGCGAACAGAGCGGCGGCTGTCTGCTGATGCTTAGACCTAGTTTCTTGCAGCAGAGAGAAGAGAGTAGGAAAACCAGTGGTCGGGTGCCCTAAGGGATTGCCTACTTTGCCTAGTGGTAGCACCGGCCCTGTCCAAAGTTACGCATTTATTCGAAATAACAAATTTCGATCCCACAGGGAATGATGGGAAATACGAAAAAAGACAAATGAAACGAAAACGAACACATTTTTTTGGCAGTGCGCGTCAATAGTTAGTAATATTATTCAAAGCAAAGCGTTCCAATGTTCCGCACTCCCCTGAACCCAGCGGGGGTTGAATGAACATCCTTTGTTGCGCCCTTTGTAGGACTGAAGACAGACTGCGCCATGTTGCAATCATCATGACCCAGGCGGCTCTGTATTTTTACAGCTGGGGATTGACTGACAGCTCCCAGCATGCTCCCAGAGAAACACACACTGCCCGCATGCCATGCCCGGACCCCCCCAATACAACACAGAAGAGTTTAATCACCAACTATAGATAATAGATGTGAAGTGTTATGATCACCGACCCCCCCGGGTGACCAAAAATTCCATCAGAACCAGGACTGAAGACTTGACAGAGGTGACAATCTTTTATGGGAGAAACAATATATCCCCCGGGTGCTACATTGTATGGGAGGATCAGATTTCTGACACGTATCTATTTTGTTATAGAATAGAACTTCATTGTTTATAAAATGAAACAATATTTATACTACAATCAGAATTCCATAAAAGTTAAATCTACATAAACACACAATGCAATGATCTGCAAATCTCATTAGAAAACATAACAAACGTTTAACCACTTGAAGACCCGACCTATTCTAATCCTTTTCTCATACATGTAAGAATCTGTATTTATTTATTTTTTTGCTAAAAAAAATACTTGGAACCCCCAAACATTATGGGCCAGATTCGGGTAGATGGGCGAATCTTTATTTTGGAGTAACTTTTCTCATTTACGTTACTCCGCCGAAACTTTAGGAGCAAGTACTGTTATTCACACAGCACTTGCTCCTAGTAGCGAAAATGAGCCAGCGGAATTCAAATTGGGCGGGTAGGGGGCGTGTATTATTTAAACTAGGCGCGATCCCGCGGCGAACGTACTGCGCATGCGTCGACTGTCAGTGCGCATGCTCCAAATTCTGTCAGTGAACGTCAATGACGTCAATCCCCATTCACGGACGTTTTACGCAAACGACTCGAAAAAAAATGTTTGACGCGATGACGACGGCCATACTTAACATAGGATATTCCACTAGGGGGCTGGTTTATCTTTACGCCGCGTATCTCTTACGGAAACGTCGGAAAGTCACTGTGTCAGGCCCGAATACGATCGTGAATTGCCGATTCTCGCTGATTAACATATTCTCGGCGTTAATCAGCGGGAACGCCCCCAGCGGCATTTTTAAAATTGCAGTTCCGATACGACGGCGAAATACAATTACGCCGCTCGTATAGGAACTCCAACCCGGCGTTTCTTGTTTTCTGCTTACTGAAAACAGAAACGCCGGCTCAAAGTGAGAGTTAGGCTGGCGTATCACTGATACTCCAGAGTAACTCTACCTGAATCTGGCCCTATATATATATATATATATATATATATATATATATATATTACACTATATTACCAAAAGTATGGACACCTGCCTTTACACACACATGAACTTTAATGGCAGCCCAGTCTTACTCCGTAGGGTTCAATATTGAGTTGGCCCCGCCCTTTGCAGCTATAACAGCTTCAACTCTTCTGGGAAGGCCGTCCACAAGGTTTAGGAGTGTGTCTATGGGAATGTTTGACCATTCTTCCAAAAGCGCATTTGTGAGGCCAGGCATTGATGTTGGATGAGAAGGGGAAAAATAGAAAATATTTGACGCATGCTCGGAAGCATAGAACTTCATTTTGTCGGCTCGTTGTAGTCTTTTACCAAAATTTTGTGTGGCCGTGTGTATGCAAGGCAGGCTTGAGGGGAAATCCATCGGGAAAAACATTGTTATTTTTCCCCGACGGGAAAACTGCTCGTGTGTACGGGCATAAGCATGTATTCCTTACTGCTCTAAAATGAACCTGTTACTTTGTCCTGCATGGGCAAAAGAGCCCCCAATTAAGAATTGGGAATCTTCGGTACAGACCGGGGACACTTCCCATTTTAGAGGATTCAAATTTTTACGACCTTGTGGTAACAGTTCGTAGAAGGCCCATTTTTGTTCCAGCATGTGTGCCCGTGTACAAAGCCCATCCTTACCTCAATCCTACCGATCCCTTTGCGGATAAATTGTACTGAGCTAGGCCTTCTAGTCCAACACCTTCATTAAGACATATTTGAGGAGTTTGGTGTGGAGGAACTCAAATGGCCTTCACAGAACCTTGACCTCAACCCTACTGAACACCCTTGAGATTAATTGGGAGAGCCAGGTCTTTTCATCCAACACCTCCATGAAGACATGGTTTGAGGAGTTTGGTGTGGAGGAACTCAAGTGGCCTGTGCAGAACCTTGACCTCAACCCTAGGGAACACCTTAGAGAATAATTGGAATGAGCCAAGTCTTATCAAACCATGTCTTTATGAAGAATACCTGGCTCATTCCAATTCCAAATCATCTCATAGGCCCCGTACACACGACCGAGCTTCTCGGCAGAATCCAGCGAGAAGCTCTCTGGGATCCATATTCTGCCGAGAAGCTCAATCGTGTGTACGTTTTCGCCAAGCAAACTGTCGAGCGAGGCGTCGAGCCAAAATAGAGAGCAGGTTCTCTATTTCCTCGACGGGCCATCGGGACTAATGGCTCGGCGCCTTTTTCGACAGCCTGGTCGATGCACTCGACGGCCGGCCGAGAACCTCGTCGGGCGGAAAGATGGGTTTAGCCCGACGAGGTTCTCGGACGTGTGTACACGGCCAAAGGTGTTCAGTAGGGTTGAGGTCAGGGTTCTGTGAAGGCCACTTGAGTTGCTCTACACCAAACTCATCAAACCATGTCTTTATGAACATGTTGGATGAGGAGTTTGGTGTAGAGGAACTCAAGAGGCCTTGAGATGAATTGGAACGAGCCAGGTCTTCTCATTCAACATCTCCATAAAGACATGGTTTGATGAGTTTGGTGTAGAGGAACTCAAGTGTCCTTCACAGAATCTTGACCTCAACCCTACTGAGCACCTTTGAGATTCATTGGAGTGAGCCAGGTCTTCTAATCCAACATCTTCATAAAGACATGGTTTGATGAGTTCGGTGTAGGGGGAACTCAAGTGGCCTTTAAAGAGCCCTGACCTCAATCTTTCCGAACACCTTTGAGGAGGAACTGGAATGAGCAGGTTCTTCTCATCCAACATCCACATAAAGAGATAGTTGGATGAGTTTGGTGTGGAGGAACTCAAGTGGCCTTCACAGAGCCTTGACCTCAACCCAACTAACATGTTTGAAATGATTTTGAAAGATAATGGTGCACCAGGTCTTCTCAACCACCCTCACAAATGCTCTTTTGGCTGATTGGGCCAAATTCCCACAGACACACTCCAAATTTTTCCCAGAAGAGTGAAGGCTGTTATAGCCACAATGGTAGGCCAACTTCATATTACTGCCAGTGGTTTTGGAATGGGAGATCCAACAACCTCATTCAGGTGTGACAGTCAGGTGTCCACAAACGTCTGCTGTATAGTGTAGTGCGTGGGTGCTCAACCTGTGGCCCTCCAGCTGTCACTGAACTACAAGTCCCATCATGCCTCTGCCTTTGGGGAGTCGTGCTTGTAACTATCAGCCTTGCAATGCCTCATGGAACTTGTAGTTCCGCAACAGCTGGAGGGCCACCAGGTTGAGTACCCATGGTGTAGTGCTTGTCTCTTTGTTCTCAAATGAATACAAGTCACTTTTGGAAATATCCTTTCAAATTAATTCATTTGAAGTGGAAAAAACAGGAGAAAGTACACTGGAATAAATGTGCCTGCCCGACCACTTTGTTGTCACCAACAAGGGGTTGTAAAGGAATTTTTTCCCCTAAATAGCTTCCTTTACCTTGGTGCAGTCCTCCTTCACTTACCTCATCCTTCCATTTTGCTTTTAAATGTCCTTATTTCTTCTGAGAAATCCTCACTTCCTGTTTTTCTGTCTGTAACTCACCACCGTAATGCAAGGCTTTCTCCCTTGTGTGGAGAAAGCTTCTTGAGGGGGGAGGGGGCGAGCAGGCAAGTCAGGACACTCTCTACTTTGCAGATAAAGAAATGAGCTGTGTGTTAGTGTGCGTCCTGACACTCCTGCTCGCCCCCTTCCCCCCTCAAGAGGCTTTCTCCACATCAGGGAGAAAGCCTTGCATTACTGTGTGGAGTTACAGACAAAAGAACAGGAAGTGAGGATTTCTCAGAAGAAATAAGGACATTTAAAAGTAAAATGAAAGGATGAGGTAAGTGAAGGAGGACTGCACTAGGGTAAAGGAAAGTATTTATAGGGGGGGGGGGGGGATTCCTTTACAACCCCTTTAACCACTTAAGACCCGGACCAATATGCTGCCAAATGACCAAAGGGGTTTTTGCGATTCGGCACTGCGTCGCTTTAACAGACAATTGCGCGGTCGTGCAACGTGGCTCTCAAACAAAATTTCCGTCCCTTTCTTCCCACAAATAGAGCTTTCTTTCGGTGGTATTTGATCGCCTCTGCGATTTTTATTTTTTGCGCTATATACAAAAATAGAGCAACATTTTTTAAAAAAAAACAATATTTTTTACTTTTTGTTATAAGAAAAAATCAATAAACTAAATTTTAGTCAAACATTTAGGCCAAAATTTATTTAGCCACATGTCTTTCGTAAAAAAAAAAAATTGCAATAAAAAAAAAAATTTGCTACCTAGCGGGAACAGCGACACTAATACAGCGATCAGAAAAATGATCGCTTAGTGATGCTGGCAATAGGGAGTGAAAGGGTTAACTAGGGCAGTGATCAAAGGGTTAAAACTTTATTAGGGGGGGTACGGGGCTACCCAGAACCTAACACTAACTGACTGTCACACTGACACTAAATACAGTAATCATACATGTATGATTACTGCATTCAGTGACACTGTAACAGGGGGAGGGGGGGGCGATCGGGGGGGGGGGGGTTAAATGTGCCTGTGTGTAGTGTAGTGTTGTGCAGACTTACTGTGTGATGTGATCTCTCCTCAGCGGTGGTTGAAAAAAACGCAGAGGGAGAGATCACATCACTTCCTCCTTCCTGTGTTTACACAGGAGGAAGAAGTGACAGGGCGGGCGGGCAGGCGCGCGCATTGGCTGAGAGCGATCCGGAGGGGGCGGACAAAAACGAATAGCCGCCCCCTCTTGTCGGATCGCTCCTGCAGCCGCGCGGACCGCCGCATGTACGGGGGGGGGGTCCGATCGGACCCCCGATCCCCCCCAAGGCACCAACGTATATATACGTTGATGTGCCTGTCGGTGCCATTCTGCCGACATAAATGTACATGCGGCGGTCCTTAAGTGGTTAAGGTAAATGAGGACTTTGAGAGGGAATTCTGGGGCAAATGTCCCATCTTTGAGACTTTTGTGAATTTTTTGAAAAAGTCAAAAAATAATTCAATACAGAAGATAATTCATTTGCAGATGCAATTCTTTTGTCTTTGCCTACAAGTGTGGCCGGCGCGGTCTTTGTCTACGGGCGGCCTTTGCGCTCAGTCTCAGAGAGCGGCGTAACCATTCCGGCCTGTTGGATGTAGAAAACACAAACTTTTTTAGCTGATCTATAAAAACGTTTAGCGCTGACCTCCAGCTTCAGAGCTTTTGAATTGCTGAAATCGAGACGAGATGTCGAGATTAGACACCTGTATCCGAAAAACCCTCTGGAGGGAGAAAATGGATTTTACTGAGGAATGAGCAAAACAGAGCCAAAAAACTTTTCATCGACTTTTTCTTTTCTTTTTGGGAAACTTTAAAAAATGCAGCTTAACCACTTCAGCCCCGGACCATTTTGTTGCTAAATGACCGGGCCATGTTTTGCGATTTGGCACTGCGTCACTTTAACTGACAATTGTGCAGTCTTGCCACGTGATTCCCAAACAAAATTGGCGTCCTTTTTTCCCCACAAATAGAGCTTTCTTTTGGTGGTATTTGATCACCTCACCATAGATAGATTCATGTATCTATAGTTGCCGCTGCCACCCCCTATTCAAGTGTCCGGACCCTTTTCGGGCACCAGGCACCTGAATCACAGCAGAAGGTGAATTTTTTGGGAAGCACCTGATTAGAGCCATAGGCTCTAAAAGGTGTCCAAAAAGGCGAACATGCTGGGCACTCACAGTTCACTTAGCATTGAGTTAGGAAAGTGAATGAATATTCGCTTAACTAACACTGAACCGCCTCTCAGCCAAGGGTCTGTTACCTGTCACCTTATTGGCTGAAACAACAGGAGCTGTGATTGGACGCTTGTCGGGCATCCAATCATAGCAGAGGATAGGAAGAGAGGATGGGAGAAGACATTGAGGAGTGTGGAGGACACTGCCGCCATGACCCGCTGCCCCACCAAGACAGGTAAGTGCTGGGGGCGGGGATGCACACTGACAGCAATTGATGGGCACAGTGTCAACAATTGATGGACACACTGGCAGTAATTGATAGGCACAGTATCGGCAATTGATGGGCAAACTGGCAGCAATTAATGGGCACACTGTCAGCATTTAATGGCACAGTGGCGTCAATTTATGGGTACAGTGGCTGCGTTTGATGGCACAGTGGCTGCGTTTGATGGGCACACTGGCAGCAGTTGATGGGCACAGTAGCGTTAGTTGATGAGCACAGTAGCGGCAATTGATGGGCACAGTAGCGGCAATTGATGGGCACAGTAGCGGCAATTGATGGATACAGTAACTGCCTCTGATGGGCACAGTAACTGCCTCTGATGGGCACAGTAACTGCCTCTGATGGGCACAGTAGCGGCAATTGATGGGCACAGTAGCGGCAATTGATGGGCACAGTAGCGGCAATTGATGGGCACACTGGCAGCAATTGATGGGCACAGTAGCAGCAGTTGATGGGCACAGTAGCGGCAATTGATGGTCACAGTAGCGGCAATTGATGGATACAGTAGTTGTGTTTGATGGGCACAGTAACTGCCTCTGATGGGCACAGTAGCGGCAATTGATGGGCACAGTAGCGGCAATTGATGGGCACAGTAGCGGCAATTGATGGGCACAGTAGCGGCAATTGATGGGCACACTGGCGGCAATTGATGGGCACAGTAGCGGCAATTGATGGGCACAGTAGCTGTGGCAATTGATGGGCACAGTAGCGGCAATTGATGGGCACAGTAGCGGCAATTGATGAGCACACTGGCAGTAATTGATGGATACAGTAGCTGTCTGATGGGCACAGTAGCTGCCTCTGATGGGCACAGTAGCGGCAATTGATGGGCACAGTAGCGGCAATTGATGGGCACAGTGGCGGCAATTGATGGATACAATGTCAGCAATCTATGGGCACACTGGCAGCAATTGATGGGCACAGTAGCGGCAATTGATGGGCACAGTAGCGGCAATTGATGGGCACAGTAGCGGCAATTGATGGATACAGTAGCTGTGTTTGATGGGCACAGTAGCGGCAATTGATGGGCACACTGGCAGTACTTGATGGATACAGTAGCTGTGTTTGATGGACACAGTAGCTGCCTTTAATGGGCACAGTAACTGCCTCTGATGGGCACAGTGGCGGCAATTGATGGGCACAGTGGCTGCGTTTGATAGGGTTTTTTTTCCCAGTTTCTTTGTGCCCCTCCAAAAAATTTGGAGCACCAGCCACCACAAATAAATCCACCCCTATGTTGTCAGGCAAGCATGCGATTTTGCACACATTTCCAACACGCATAGACGAGAACTTATCTTCCTTTGTAAAGCAGCAACTGGTTTTAATGGCTTTGAAATGAATTTCTACAGTTTTCCTAAATGGCCCTAAAAAGCGCCAGTTTGCTGCAGCAGAAGTAATTAGCACTGTTGTGTAAACACGCGCGGGAGGGGCGAGCGGACGCTCGGAGTAATTGCCACTGTACCAGTGTTTAGACACCCTAATGACTTGTTATCTGAAGGGCTATAATTATATGCTGATTACATTTTTACAGCTGTGTTTAATGAACACGTAATTAAAGAGAGAGAGGCTTTTCACTGCAGCTAAGCCGGGATAAACTGCTATTGACACAACTGCCAGATAGAGAACAATATCGCCGGGGGGGGTTAGCGAGGACATGCTAAGGGGGGGGGGGGGGTTCCCCAGAGTTTGCCCATATATGGGCGAGTAGAGCGCTAAACTATGCAAATCGTTAAAATTAAAAACAATTCGCTGCATTTAAAGAGGAGGTCACGTTCCCGAAGAAATGTTGATGGCGCTGCGGGGAAAATGCGGCAATGGAGGACGACGCTTGTTTAAAGGGGCGCCGCATCTTCTCCAAGGTCTTCGAGTTAAAGCTGAACTCCTACTTTTTCTACACTTTACGAGCTGGCCCCAAGCGAACTGTGTCCCTCAGGGCCGTCCTAATAGCATCATGGGCCCCTGGGCAAAGTAATGCTCTGGGGCCCCTACCAGCCGGCACCAATTTACGCACCTACTCTCAGGAATTAAAGTATCAATAGTTGATAGAATTAAAACATATATTTATTAGTGCTTTCAGGAAAAACAATTTTAACCACTTAACCCCTGGACCATTTTGCAGCTAAAGGACCAGGCCACTTTTTGTGATTCACCACTGCATCTCTTAAACTGACAATTGCGCTGTCGTGCGACATAAAGGGATAGTTTACTGCCACGGCTGACGTCATGGAGTGGCTGAATCTTCCCCCCGTACGCGTTACCCCCTGCTGACGAAGGCCTGCCCAGGACGTAACGCGTACGGAGAAAGGAGTCACACGTGACGTGTTGCTGATTATTTTTAGTTTATATTTAAGTATGCAAATAGAACCTGCCTAAGATTTTAATTTTTTTATCAAGTTTAAAAAAATTATTTTAGGCACAGTGATTAATTAACCACTTCAGCCACTTAGGCTGGCCAAAGACCAGAGCGCGTTTTGCGATTCAGCACTGTGACATTTTAACTGACAATTGGCTCCCAAACAAAATTGGCGTCCTTTTTTCCCCACAAATAGAGCTTTCTTTTGGTGGTATTTGATCATCTCTGCGGTTTTTATTTGGTGCGCTATAAACAGAAATAGAGCGACAATTTTGAAAAAAATGTGCAATGTTTTTTACTTTTTGCTATAATAAAAATCCCCCAAAAAATATATATATATAAAAAAAATCCTCAGTTTCGGCCGATACGTATTCTTCAACATATTTTTGGTAAAAAAAAAAAAAACAAAAAAAAAACGCAATAAGCGTTATTTGATTGGTTTGCGCAAAAGTTATAGCGTTTACAAAATAGGGGGTAGTTTTATGGCATTTTTATTAATTAATTGTTTTCTTTTCTTACTGACATTAGGCGGCGATCAGCGATTTTTTTTTTCATGACTGCGACATTATGGCGACACATCGGAC